>JADDOH010011805.1:0-78144 GCA_016648135.1 Agrypnia vestita
TGTGTCAAGAGCCGTTTCTTCGAATTTCTCCATTACGAAGTTTGCAATTACTGGGGAAAGTGGGTTTCCCATTGCTACACCTTCCACTTGTTGGAAAAGTTCACCCTGAAATGAAAAGTATCCACTTCTTAGGCAGTGTCGAAAAAGTGCGCACATGTCTTCCTCATAGACTTCTTCCAAAAGACTCATAGCATCGTCCACAGGCACATTTGTGAAGAGAGATATAACGTCAAAACTGACTAGTATATCATCACTTTCTATCTTCACGTTTTTCAGCATTTTAACAACATGTGCGGAGTCCTTCACCCACGAAGATGTCTTCCCGGTCTGCATCTGTAAGAGACTGG
This sequence comes from Agrypnia vestita, assembly GCA_016648135.1. Classification (NCBI taxonomy): domain Eukaryota; kingdom Metazoa; phylum Arthropoda; class Insecta; order Trichoptera; family Phryganeidae; genus Agrypnia; species Agrypnia vestita. The sequence continues at coordinate 348 of JADDOH010011805.1, forward strand.
CCAAGTGTTGCGACAACTTATATGTCGGCGCTCCTATTGCGCTCACAATCGGTCTTAACGGAACTCCATCCTTGTGAATCTTAGGTAGTCCGTACATCGCTGGTGTTTTGGACGCTTGCATAAACAATCTGTAGTGTAATTCGACCGGAATGCTCGAGGCTTTAATTTCTTTTCTTTTCTAGATACGGGCCACCATTTTTCATTTGAGCCAAAAATCTTAGGAAAGCCCAAAAGTCACCACACGCGCCTGGTCAAAGAAGCAATCGAAATATACAAGCACCCGGTAAACATTAATAGGGATGACGGTCTTAAGTTAAGAACATCGTGGTATCCGGCGCTGCAGGATAAATCAAATAGACGATCCGCACAGTCCGACATCCGTTAGTAGATATATAAACACTACAAGAAGACACACACCTTGCTTTCGACACGGTACTGCAATCCAGTATTTAACATAACACAAACTTGGAGACACCCTGACTTCGGTACGGTATTGCAAGGTAATACTTAACCTACACTTCAACACTCACTCATCACATCAGCCCTGATGATGGACCCTGCAATGGGATCCGAAACGTTGGCCAGAGAGGTCACACACACACGGCAGAATATCCCAGAAAACTATACACAGAAGATTCTGAACGGCCGTGAAAACCTAAGGACGTGATTAACTCAATTCTGGGTCCGTGTTTGATTCTTGGTGAGGTCACAATGCACATGTAATTTGCTCAATTATTAATGTTTTCGCGATGTTTTTTGCTTTAGTAATTGGGCCACATGGCCTGTTTAAGCATTAAAAAATAAGCAAATGGTATAAATAATAATAACCACAGTTTTTCTGCGGGAACGATGATTACTTAACCTCGACTAAGCATTTTTAATTATTTTGAAAAGTTAATGTTCATAAAATATATCTTTAACACTTTAAAATGCAATACGCTGAAGCACCGCAACAACACAAGGCATCAAGAACCAAACTCATCGAATCGTAATGAACAACTAAAATCTGTCAAAAACCATACAAAACATGGACGTAATGTGGCCAGTATCGAAAAACATAATATGTCTAAAGTCAACTAGCTGCGTGGTCGCTTTTAGCAGATGCGTATGCGTCAAAACAATACAATGTGCATAGTTGTAAAAAGCGACCAGCCCCCGAGACTGCTTTCTGCAGATCGGGGTACCTGAAAGGTTGGGTAAAAACGCTATAGTGTAGAAAAAGGACAAACGCCGTGGTCGTTTTCTGCTGATTGTGTTTTGGGGAATAGTCATATTAAAAGTGTTATAAGTGGCGTGGGCGCTTTCTGCAGATTTTGAAATGTTGTTTTCGCGATCCATAAATATTTCAGAAGGCGATAACTGTAATTTTTTGTATGAAAGCGGCTTAGTTGGTTTTAGTAGAACATAGAATTGACCTTACTCTAATTGATGATATCAATATCTCATTTTTAACAGAATTGTGACTTGGCGCTTTTCTGCATAACTACGTTCATTTCATAATAGTTTGAAAATATTTATGAAGTACCTATTGTTGAAATTTGTGAAATAAATCGGTGATTTATTTACAAATTACAATGTTTGAAGGATTATTTAATTTGATCTAGAACTGGTTTCATATACCTAATATAAATTAAGTAGGTATAAAAAAGGATTAATCGATTTTGGCATCAAGTTATGAACATCGGCGATGTTTAGCACCTATGTATGCTCTATTAATTTTATCATTTAGTGCACCTGCATATTGACGTCTCTATTAATTCTATTAGGCTGATTTACCATTGGGTTAGGTTTTGTTAAATGTTTATTATTTGGTACCATAACCGAAAACAGCCTACTGTTTTTTAAAATTATAGCAAATGCAAAATCAGTGAGTCCAGTGTAGCTAATATTTCACTTATAATAAATTGGTATTTTTTTATCATTACGTTTTTATTAAAATAAATAAAGTAAAAATATGGCATGTAAAATCTGATGTCGGTCAAGATAAAACAAAGTGGAGTAGAAACATGAAAAGTCCGATTTCAGATGAACGGAATAAGGTGGGAACAAAGGAGAAGAAAAAAGAAGGCCTCAAGATTAGAAAGGAGCGGGGTCTTAGTATTGCGTAAGGTCCTAAATAATAACTATGCAAATTTCGAAGGGAAATCATTGAATATAAATTAATACATAATTATATTATATTACGCAGGATCCTCAAAAGCAACTGTGCAAAATTTGAAATGGATGCAATGGGCAGGAGGAGGGTGGATATATATGTTTTGCACAGGGTTCTAAAGAGTAACGAAGGTCCCTGCACAAAATTTTATTTAGATCTTTTTTTTTTATTTAAAAAAATCCTTGTTTACAAATACTAATACTAATACTACTTAATACTAATTTAACAATAAAAATATAAGATAAATTACACTTTTTTTTTGTTGTTAAATTTGTGGATTATGCCACTCTACTAGGCTACGCCTGTCCCAGAGTGGTGTTATAGAACACAATTATAATATATTTTTTTTAAAATTCGTCAGTAATATTTATTTTCATAAGGTAGTAATTATGTATCTACAAAGTATCAAGTGCAGTGTTAGTGGTAAGTTGATTGAGTCATAAGTCCAAGTGTAAATATGTGTAGAATAATTGTTTAATTTAAAAAGGGTTAAAGTTTTGTCTAAGATTTTTTTTATTTTCCTTAATTAATTAATTAATTTATATAGGTATATATTTTTATTTAAAGACATTATTATGCAATTACAGTAAGTAAATTTTCAGTTGCTGTTCTATCTTTGGAGGTAAGCCAGTTGTTTGCTAAAGCTTTTATTTTATTAATTGAGGATATTATGATTTTCAGGAAGTCTGTTTTAAATATGTTAAATATTTTAGGCCCTATGTATGAAACTGTGTCAAAACGTTTCGTCAAGTCTAGTGCTATTGCTATACATTTTTTATTATTGTCAAGTTTGTCTGAAATATAACCAATAACTTCCTGTATTGCTTTTTGTGTACCCCGATTTTTTCTAAATCCAAACTGGTTGTTCGCTAAAATTTGATGTTTTTCTAAAAAGTTGGTGAATTGATTACAAACACATTTCTCTAGCAGCTTAGATAGTAAATTTAGGATGGATATAGGTCGGTAGTTATTTGGATCGTCTTTATTGCCAGCTTTGTGAATAGGTGTGATTTTAGCCGTTTTTAGTTGGGACGGGAAAATACCTTTTGTGATGCTTAAATTATATATATGAACTATAGGTTTTAGTAATATCTCTTTGAACGATTTAATTACTTTAGCGGATATTCCGTCCGGGCCTGGAGAACAGTCTAAGTTCAGGTCATCTACTATTTTTTCCACATCTTTGTAACAGATAGGGGAGATCTCAAATTTGGGGAGATGCGATCCGTTAGTTTTTATATTATCATAGTGTGACTGCTGTTTATATTTATTTAGTAATTTACGCGCTAGTGTTACACTGTATAGGTAGATTGTGTATTTTTATATATAGGTCAAAAGGTGGAGGAGTTAATACAGAACAGACAGACTGTATGCTTATTTAATTACTTATTTAGTACAAAGAATATTAGAACCTACTTATCGCGATTATATTTGCATTACTGGAATATTTTTTGTTTAATTCATTAATGTTCGCTAAGTCAGCCTTGACGCAGGTGTTTTCCTAATAGGGCGACTGCGGGACTCATCTCTCGTGATTGGAATATAATATAATTGATCTGTAGAAGGAAGCAACGTGTAGAATTATTGCGAAAGTAATCAGATTTGTTGGAAATGGTGTTGAAACAAGGCATTCTGTAAATATCTCGTAGGGGGGAGAGAGAGGTGGAGAGAATTAAACTCTTCGCACCCCCAGCCTCCGCGGGAGCGAACTTGTCTTGACATTCATTTAAACTTTTAATTCAATTTACCGTGATTTGGGCGGGGGAATTCGCTGGGCGTTTGTTCGCGAAGGGGAGTTGTTTCGCCTATAATCAAATAGTACAAGAAAATGCCAGATTTCGCCAGATTAATTTATCAAAGAATATTTACTTGACTTTTGTTTATGATTTTAAAAAAGTTAACTTAATAAACAGTTTAAAATTAAAATAATAGCTTCCACCTAGAATCAAGGACTTACGAAAGGTCACTCATATTTGAATTTTATGTGAAGGTTCTTAAAACAAAATAAGATTTATTGCCATTGCGGCAAATGTAGGAGCTCGGAGGAAAAATGGCTAAGGCTTTATGTTATTTGATATGAATATTTGTGTAAAGATGTATGTAAATATATATTTTATGATATCATTACCATTAATTTGATAACAAACATAGGTACATAAAATGTGGTTAAGTTAATACATAAATAGCGAAGTAAATCCTTCACAAAAGCTCAATACATGCATTTAATATAATATAACTGCCAAACGTAGCCTAAAAATAATACAGCGGACAGTTATCTAACGTATATCAGAATACAACAGACCAGAGAAGGTACGCCCAATTAAAATAAGGTTTTTATTAATTTCACATAGTTTTTTGTAGAATTTTTGTCAGATCCGATAACTCTTATTCTTATTTTTCTCATTTTTTGTCATTGGTTATCTTTCAAACAAGTTCCGTAAAATAATCAATCTTATTATAATAATTTTTAAATACATCCATTACATAAATTTACAATTTTATTTTCCACACGCAGAAGATTGCCGTTCATAAAATGAACATTATTACAGAATTACGATTACTTCTTTCGCAGAAATTATTGCCATCACTAGTAAGGTTGTGTTGCCCATATAATTTTTATTAAAATTGACTAAAAATATTTTTAAATAATAAGTAAATGTTATTAAGTTCAATATTATTTAAACTCTTTCGTCTTTATTTTGCTTATATTATTAATTTTATCAATATTTTGGACTAGTTTGCTAGATCTAGCGATAATAGGTAAACATACATGAGAAATATTTATTTTTAAATCATAATCGATTAGTAGTACTTTAAATGTCGGACAAATAACGTTGACGTGACTTGTGCTCTACGTATTTATTAAATATAAAATAACATAAAATATTCAAATGAGTGAGTTATTTGTTTAGCAAATGTTCACTGCCTAATTAAGATAGTAAAAAATTAAACTAACGATACTAATCTATTAGAATTATGTCCGACTTTTAGACATCGACATTGAATTTAAAAAATATTTATCGAATAATAATAGCTGGAAATATTATATTAAATTAAAATGTTACACAGAAGAAAAGAATAAAGTTCTGTGAAGAATATGTAGAGAAAATAGTAAGTTATTTTAGGTAATATATGAGTTCACTCTTACAAAAGAATCTTCTCCACAAATGCGAAAGGGACATGATAATAAATCCGAGTTATGGCGTAATCTGAATTCAAGAAATAAATTATTCTTTATATGTTATTTTGTCATGTTTTGTATTTTTAGTGAAAAAATTAATGCTCTGGAAAATAATGTTACGAGATAAAAACTCCTAAAGTTAAATAGATTTCAGGAAGTAAAATATTATATTATTAAAGTATCATATTAACTATTTTATATTAAGAATGGCAATAATTCAATTGCGTTTTACTAACACAATTATTTAAAAGGGTATTTTATTAAATAATGTGTTATTTTTTAAATTTTGTATACTTGTAAAATATTTTTTGTCAAAATAAATTATTTAAATTCGCACATTATAGTTAAAATAGAACACATAACGTATCTTAACAGTGAAAAATCAAAATATATAATTCTCTATGTAACAATGCTCGTCACTAACGCTACCATGTCGCTAAGCTAGGTGGCGCTGTTTTCAAAACTTGCGGCCGAAACGACGCTAACGAAACAAAAGCTACTAGAAGGAGCTGTTTACATAGTACCTACTCACCATAAACATAGTACGTTTTCGCGATGATTTTGTTTGTTGTGGAAGTTAAACGTGAATTGGCATTTTGTGAAAAACTGAAACTAAGTTAAATTTTAGCAATAAGAGATCATATTGATTTATCATTTGAATTAACGGTAACAGTGACTTCATTCATATTGTAATGGGTTTTAATGTAAAAAATAATTTATTTAAGATTGATTTCGTACCTTGGCTCTCGCTTTAAACTCATTTCGCATCAATTTGAATTAACAAAAACAGTGATTTCATTCATATTGTAATGTGCTTTAATGTAAAAAAATAATTTATTTACATTAAAGATTGATTTTGCAATATCTTTTGTCACCAAATGAAAGTATAGTTAATTAATTTAATTATAGGAAAATAGAAAATACTAGGAGTTTCTAGAAGTTTAATGAATTCATTAGATGGTTTCTTTAAATTAAGTTTCTTTAGTTTGCAACGCAGGTTATATTAGTTAGTAGATACTTTAATGTTATACTATAATAATAAATGTTAATACTATAATACACTATTAGTCTACTAATAATTCTTTTAATTTAAAATATATCTACATTTCTTTTCACAAAAATAAACCAAGCAGTTTATGTTATCATCGATACAATTCCGTCGTAAATAAACAGATGCATATTGCGTATAAAATATTCAAAAAACTACATTTAATGAACTTTCATCATGAATTAAAATTACCACAAAATTATTCGTGTAAACAAAAACATATTGAATTTGAACTATTAATGAACTCAGTAATTCAATTAAAAATGTAAAAATTAAAAATGTAAAACAAGAAAAAATGTACTCAACATATGTATAATTTGACAGTTGGAATTAACACAACTTAAGTGTGTGCCAGCAACTATGGGATAAGTAAAAATGTCAATTCTGCAAGTGACGAATGCGATATTCTACGAAAAATTTACTTGACTACTACAAAAACCTCGCAGACGTAAAGATGGAAAGAAAGCGAATATAAAATTATAAGGGTTTTATTAGGAAAATACACAGTTCAGGATGAGTTTTTCCTCGATTTGACTGGATCTAAGAAACAAATTTGATGCGCTCAAACAAGTGAGATAGAATAAGCATTGACGTCAAGTTGTACACAGAAACGTCGGAAATAAAAAAATCTAGCCGTAGCTACGAATTAGGGCTAGAATTTTTAATCAACTTTTTCTTAAGATAAGGATTATTTAATTAATATTTGTTTTCCAGAATTCTTAAATATGCGCAGCTTTTTTAATCGTAAGCACTGCACGTCACTGAGTTATGCCGCAAGTTACGTTGTACGGCTTACGTAAATTCGGAATAACGTTATTTCTATTTCTCTTCCTCCCTGAACCCTTAAGGTCTTCAAAAAACTAGCGTTTTGTGTTTTTTTGACTAATATTGTAACTGTTATTTTTTAATTATTTCATAAATTTTTTATTACAATTAAATAATTTAGATAATTTTTATAACAATTACATCGTAATTATTTTGATATTTTATTAGTAGTAGACAGTATTATCGTACTAATCTAATACTAAGTACTAATATCTCGTATCTCTTGTAAAAAGGTTCATACCCCGACATACGTGATTCTTCGCTATACATCATTCTTGTCGTTCCCACACATGGTCCTGTCGAACATATCTTCGATATGTTACTGAATAAAAAAAATGTATTTTCAGGAGAAAATTAAAAAATATTTCTCGATGTTTATTGGCGTCAATAGGCACTTATGTAAGAAATATGCATAAATATTAGCCAAGGGGCATTCTCGGCGATATTCCTCGCGGATCGCGGAGCAAGAGGAGGACGAAGCCGAAATGTTGGAAATGTCCGTGCCCCGCCGCGCCGGCGCGCCCCGCCGCCCGCCAGTCTCGCTCGCGCCGCCGTCCCCGCCGGTCCGCCGCGACGCCTCTCCGAGCGCCGCCTCCGCTCGCGCAGTGTTTTGAGCGCGCGCCTCTGTCAGTTTGAATGTGTTTTTGAAAAATAAAAATTGACCCGGAAAAAATAAAGGTTTCCAGCACAATTATATATATATATTTATTTTAATAAAAAACTCTCATTAGTGTGATGAAATAAATTATTAACAACATTTTTAAAACGTATTAACAAAATATATATAGAAATAAAAATTAGATATATAATCATATTTTTTTATTGCGACGTTAATTTAAAAACTAATAATGTGATGTGATGTTATTAATATTTACCATTTTCATTAATTTATCAAAAGTTGAGTTGTTGAATATTCTTGAAATTGTCACAAAAAAGCGGTGATTACTACATGCACATGCGTGAGAAATTGAAACTGCGTTAAAAATTAAATGATCTTTAATGATACATAATAAAAAATAAATAATTTTATAATTTATAATAACGCGTGACTGCCAAAAAATTTTGAATCATATTTTACTAATATGGAATAATTTATGAACTCTTATTTCAGTTTTAACATTCCGCGCTATTTCATTTCCTCTCTAATCCGGAAACTTTAAAGATCCAGTTAAAGCTCAACCCCCTACCCCTCCGCTTGATCGTGTCTGTATAACTCAATATGTCAGAGTGGTTGCATCATAGATTACAACGATTATAACATTAGTTTTGACAGTTTACATCAAACGTGAATATTGACAAATTACTTTTAAAATTTGAATCCCTGAACTGACCGCGAATCGTGCCCTGATGTTATAAATTTATATATATATATATATATATATATAGATATATTTAGTATTAATTTCTTTGGGGGTAACCCGCGTTAAAATCTGGTCCTCAGAAGGACCATTCGTCAACCGACGTTTCGCCTGAATCACAACAGGCATCTTCAGGGTACCTTGTTAATAAATTTCCGTCACGAGGGGCAGTGCGAGCACGTCCGTCCGTATCGGAAGCTTATTACCGAGTGAAGTCTGACAAATCAACATCTTAATTTAGGTACTTTGGTCATTATTGGCCTTAATGGTTTTTGGGAATTTCGTTTTAAATATTGGGTGTTCCCGGCTGTTGTTGGCATTAATGGCGTTTGTCTGGCTTTTGTTGCTTCTATTGTGTCGATACAATAGAAGCAACATCGAGTACAAAGCACATCACATGTGTATATATATATATATATATATATATATATATATACATATATAAATGCATATGCATATATGGTAAAAAAATTACAACTCAATATTATGAAACAAGATGTGCAAGTTAAACACGTATACAACTTCCAAAAATTGAGAGATGTGCTAAACGATAAAAAAAGATATTCTGAAAAAAATGTTTGGCTTCAATTAATTTGATCAATCTTTACAACTTAGTACTGTTACATTACAACTGATTACTGTTTTTGAAAACATGTTTATCTCTTTGTAACAAAAGCATATCAATAAAATCAGTAACAAATATGTTTTTCTTAAATTCGTCGATTGCGTAGTGGCGTTTCGCCTTTAAATAGTATCATTGAAATTTTTAGTATTTTTATTCGTATTTAGTATTTATTCGTATGTTTTGTTATATTTAAATTTATCCCTTAAAAGTTAGATGTTTGCTAATTACCCTAATAAGCAATTTATGACACTTATTTGTTTTACCGTATTTATTTTAGCGTACATCGTAAATTGCCGCCAATTATTAATTTTTCTGTAAGTGTTTATTGTTTAAAAAAAACCTAAAATTAATTAAAAGACAACGTTTACCCATACGCAAAATAGGTATGCCGGAAGTATATATAGCATACAATTTTATAAAAAGACATCCGTCGCCACGATAGGTATATTTAGTTACAGAAACGCGTGGCGTCTCGAGAGATCATTCGACGGCTGACAGAAGGAATAAATACATATATTTTCATCAGTATTTCACAATTTTTACTAATTTCATAGCCGAGACGTTACGTATATTATGAGGACTTTCCAAATGTAACATAATACATAATTTTAAACTGTATATATGAAGAATAATTGCATGTTCTATTTCAAAATGTCTCTTTGTCCATATTTATAATTCACTTTGCTTCTGATGTATTACATTTAGTTATTTTCCTCTAAAATGTAGTTGAATAGAGTTATTATTTTTCTTTATCGTAATAAAAAATAAATATTAAGTTCCATCAACATCATGAATAAAATAATTATGAAAAATTGACGGGATATTTTTTTCTCTGGTAATAATAATTTTAGAGGAAGGGTAATAGCGAAAAAATGAGAATATAAAAAATAAATTATACACATCCCGTAGTGCAGTGATCATGGTACTGGCTTTTCATACAGTAATTGAGCCTCATTACCCGTTTTCTTTTCCCTGATTTCATCATAACTTATTGTCGTCGTCGACTGTTGGGGTCAGCTTTCTCATCCTTAGGTTGTACGCTCTTCTGCGTTGAAAAAGTTACCCAATCCATGCCTCTGCATCTGACTATCCTTTTGCATGAATGTTTGGTTTTCCTTTGGATGTAATTTGGGGAAGATCCACGAAGATCGCCTGGTTAACAATGTGATCGGGTGCTCTGCTTCCAACGTGGTCATACCATCTCAATTGCTTTTCCTTTATCTTGCTCTTGATGACTGTGACGCCCAAGCTTCCACGAAATTTTTATTTTGTCTCTTTGGGACACTCCACACGATCATCTCATGCACATTTCTATTGCTTCTAGCTGCCTATTTGCAGGCGCTGTACATAGTCGAGCATGCAGAGCCATAGATGAGAACAGGTCTGACAATGTCTAGTGTAGTTTTCCTTTTAATTTTAATGACCTCGTTAGCTGTTGCAATATTAACATTAAAACGTATATACGAGTATCTATATTACTGAAAAAAACAATTCATCAAGCTATATATTTTTCTTAATATCAAATGGGTAACGGCGTTTTTATTTTTGTAGAGTAGAAAATTATGAATAGTAAACGATTAAAGGGGAGTTATTTTAAACTGGCCACCCATTATGATAGTTATCTTGTAAAAAAATTATGTCCCTTTAAAAAGTTATTTTACATTGATCGACATGTTTCTAACATTCAATGAAAGATAAACAAATTATTGCAATGTGAAAACGTTTAGCTAAATTATGAAAATAAAATGAAAAAATAATTCTTTCGACTAGATGATGCAAAATAACAAATGTGCATGATCAACAACTCGAAGCCATCCCACAACACTTGTTCGCTCGGCGGGTAACCGTCTTAACGAGCTACTTCCAGTTCTCCAGCAACAGCACGCAGCTCCCGGGAGACTTGTTCAGATAATAAGCTGAGAATGGTGACAATAAGCTGACAAACTAATTGGACTTGTTATAACATTAATTAGTCAAGTCAGCTTAAGGTTGTGATTAGCGAAAATTATCACTTCAATTTTAACTAATAACCGATTAATCCACATCGACGGATTATTATTGTGTTTACTTGAAAATAAAAATTATAAAAGAAAATACTCTACTAAAGTAATACGCAATTTTCTCAACTATTTATTTTTAATGTCCTTATTGCATTTGTTTACTTTTGTGGAAAACATAATTAAGTTTCCTACACTTTGACTTGTTTTACGAGTACACTTATTTTTGAGTTCAATATTTTCGGTTTTCGAATTCACCATGATGAATCTCTATATAGACCTAATAAACTATATACACAAATCTATACCGTTTGGTAGATCTGACTCAAATTTAGCATTCGTATTCTTTAGAAAAGTAGGTACCATCTCTTCTCCAATTTTTAAATTTCAAATTATTAAAATTTATAATTAAAGATTAAATTATTACTAAATTTAAAAAAATAATATTTTGATACTGATGAATATAAAAGAGGGGTGAATATAAAATGAAGAGCTACATGATTATTATAAGTTCTCAAGGTATTAAAAAAATACTTTTAATACTAAAAATTATCCTGTTCCTGCGGTCACAATGCTTGCCCGACAGCTCGCCGCTATTGAATAAACAAAACCGATTCATATGTGTGTAGAATTCATAAAGGTTTATCATTGTAAGAATTTAAAATCAAAACCTCGCGACGAATCATATTGAACTGATAAAAATCGCTAAATTTAGTGGAAATAATTTTAAAAAAATTATATAAATTTCATAGAAAATGGGTGAATTAATAAATGATACAATTTATAAGATACCTACACTTATGACTAAAGCTCAAGTATGTTATATATTACTTACTGTATGCTTTGTACGATCTGATGCAATTTTAAATACGCATACTTAACCAAACTGATCCCAATACAAGCAGACAGCAAATAGCGTCTCGCCCGTACTATTTTATTATGTTTCATCAGTTGATAATGACCTAGCCAGCCAGCTGTTTGGAAATATTAAATATAGAACCAAAAAATCATGTTCGACTGTGGTATTGATTATCCACTTCATTATGATTTAGAAAAAAAAACAATTTTTCACACTCTTTCTTGTATTTTATATCGTATTTGTGAATGGGAAGATGTATGGAAAGACAAAATAAAATTTATCATTGTGTTCGTATGTTTTAAATACACATATTTTTTAAAACAACAATAACTAAATAAGTTATTTAATCAATTATTAAAGAACAAACAATAATTTAGAACTGAAGAAAATTACTGCATTTTGTAGGCTTTATATAATTGTTTGTGTGTGCGAAATATTTTTTTTTCAATGATATTACATAAAATTTACGTCGTTATTTCGTTTCTAAACTTATATTAAATATTTAAAATAAATTGTAAAATATTTTAAAGAACGCAAGATAGACGGTTACTTCTGACAAATTTCCTGAACGTTGCACATTTAGACACATACTTGGCAACACACAAGAGATTCATTGATATAATATAATAGAACACAAACAATAGAACACAAATAATAGAACACACATAATAAAACACACTTAATAGTATAGACGTATTTGCTTGTATACTTATTGGGCGGATTTCTAGAAACCTAAATTACTTAAAATAAGATTTTTAAGAATTTTATTGAAACATTTTATAACGATTAACATTACTATAATAATAGTTATGTGGTTAAATAATAATTAACATAACATGAAGATATATTTTTTATATTTTATACCATACACCTATTTATTTTTGGTGTGGAGTAGAAAAGATGCCACTTCTGTCAGGTTCGGACTTTTCCTGAATAAGTGGTAAATTCTGCGTAGCTATAATACTTCACGAGTCTTTAATACCTTTGGAGTGATTGGAGATTAAACGGTAACTTTTATGCCTTTGTCTGCTTCAGGGATAATGAGGAAGTTATCCTTAAAGTAGTGACAAAGATTTTTGAAAAGACATTATGAAAAACGTAATTGAATTAGTGCACTGATCTCTCTTTTTTTTCTTTCTCTTTACCACTATCTTACTCTGTTACTCTCCCTCCCTTACGTGATCTCCTGTGTGTCTTAGGGCCGGTTGTTTCAAGTTGGGCCAAAGTAAAAGTTCGTTTAAAGCATGGATTTTTGCATTCTCCACCAATCAAACGATCTGTTTCCGTAAAAATCTTTGCTTTAAACGAACTTTATTCTAATCCAACTTGAAACAAACGGGACTTAAAATCCACTTTCGCTGAATCTGACCTGTCATGCGAACAAATACACATATAAACTTATCTGTATATTGGTGTTATCTACTTAAAATAAAAAATATGTTTTTTAAACGAGATAAGTTCTTTTTCTACTTTATTTATGTTCATAGGTATATGATTTCTTTTAAAAACAGTACACGAATCAAATAAAATACTTGACATTTAAAGTTAATATACCTAGTATTGCCGCCTTTGTTACTGTTGAAGTAAACAAAGTCAAGACTCTCGATGCACTTCACATGTATATTTTCGTCCTCCCCTCAAGTAGTTTCTGAATAATCTCTACCTCAATTTTCAATGTTCGCATTATCTGACGATCCGTGTGTTGTTCGAAACACAGACTTACGTTATTTTAGTGTTAGTTAATAGTGGGTCGGGGGATGGGGAGAAGAAGTGCCTTTTTATCGTAGACCCTAAATTATAAGGATATGTGAAAAGTTTGAAGGGTTAGATGTCCAGGAAACGATAAATGTGGTGATTGTATTTTTTCGATAGTCTTAGAGTGCAATTGAGCAATTTAAAAAAAAATACAATACACGTATTAATATCCACGGAGGGGAGGTGGGGTGGCAATGGTAGGTGGGCAGTTTCCGAGAAAGATGAAGGATAATTTAACTTATAATACGTCTAACACATTACATTACATGCAAAATATTCATTAGACAATTTAGCGTGTGTGGCTACAATAAAATTTAAATTTGAAAAAAAAGCGTAGGTAATATGTTTTTATTCGAATTATGTGGCAGTTTTGATTTCCGCATACCGACAGAAAGCAGGCAAGAAGGAAATTATTAAATGTTTTAAAAACTGTAAATCATAATCACATTTTTAAAGGAAGAAATTTTTAATGTAATTTGCAATGTACATTATGAATAAGAGTAAATGTATATGCTTCGTTACGAAACAGAAAACAAGGACATCGCTTTTCATTAAATTTGGGGAATGTTTATAAACGGCGGATGTAATTTTTTGAGACATCAGTAAGAAGACATAAATAATAATTCCAAGGAATTTTATCATCTTCAAAATTGAAAAAAATCACTAGACACTCCTGATTGGAGCACGAAAGATTTTGTCGTCGTTGAAAACTGTCAGAATATTTATTTAAAATTATCAAAACATGAAAAAAAAAATATTTTTCGCGATTGGGCTAAAGACGCCAACCGTTTTGAGACGTTGCGCGTCTTACAGATGACAATAATAATTGTAAGAATGTGCAATCTTTCTTCATTACCCAAGTATGTAGGTATTTGCTAGCATTAACAAGAGCCACAGGAAAAGCCTATTTAATTTTAAACTTGCGTTCGATATATGTATTTACACGTAAGTCTAAAAGTTCTTGCGATATTAGAAATAAAGCAACTTTTTTGTGATATTACGAAACAAGGCAAATCAAAGTAAATATTATTTCCATAATTTATAATGTATTTTTAATTTTTTTAATGGAATCAGATTTGATTGTACAGTTGCAATTTCTGAACGTAATTTTATGATATTTAAAAGAAATGAGATAAATCAATTAATAAAATAATAAAAAATTAAATGATTTATACTGGCATCACTGGATGCAATGAATCATTTTTTTTTTGATTTATTGCTTGATATGAAGTTGAGAGCTATTTGAAAATGGAATAATAAATGTACCTACACTAAACTATATACATGTATATAGAAATTTTATATAGAGATTGAATATATACAATAAACATGTACATATATATAGAAATAGGTTCCCCCGCACGGAAATGTTCGGTTTTTGTGCATATCTTCCTAATTGATTTTTTTCACCAGAGATAACTTTTAACCGTTTTATAAGTAACTTTATATATATATTTGTATAGAATGTGTCTGGTTCTGATATAAGAAGGCTGGAAACTGCTTCTTCGATATCACATTTATTGTATATTTTTTTCAAGATAAGTAGTACTGGAGGTTTGAAAATATATTGTGGTCGTTTGGGCAATATTGGGAGTAAAGCGGATGAGGAAGAAGTCTATAATTTTCAGTCACTTTTTTTTTGCTCTGTGTGTGTGGTCTGGCGTTACTGACATAAAATGAAACAAAATGTTTTTATTTTATTTTTATTTTTTTATTTTTATTTATTTTACATTTACCAAGATCCTGCTTACTATAATATAGTTATCAGCAGGTTTTTTCTATTACTATGAATAAACATAATAACCATTTAATTACAGTGTTGGCTTACAAAAATTTATAAATTATAAAAATATTAAATGTTACCTCTTTAAAGTTCAGTTCACTAATCATTTTAAGACATGTTGTGATCAATATCTAGTTTAATTTTAGATATTGATCATCGACAGTAAAAAAATGTATTTATTATCTGATTAGGTTTTTTACAGTTGAATATTAATAATAACCCCCTTTTTCAAGTAGATATCTGGAATGAGGTTATCGGGTTTACCATTTTTAATTTCTTAAACCAGTTCTGAGCAGTCCTTATGACGGAAGTCTCACCATGAATACAATTTTCTGGTTTGTGTTTTCTGGGTTACTATGCCGTGTTTTTATACCTTTTTGGCCAAAGTTTCGGATCCCATTGCAGGATTCATCATCAGGTCTGATGTGATACACATTTATCCATCATCAGTGCTAATATCAACACATCAGCCCTGGTGATAAACCCTTAAATTTGATGAATGTATAGTTTTTACGCGTGCACTTTCAAAACAGATTAAATCCTATTTTATAGGGAAATTTTTTAACAATGTAAATTATGGGGTAAAAACGCAAGGCTTTACGGACTGACATGACAGAAATTTATTTACAGTTATTTTTATGTAACGGTGACGAAAAAAGGACATGTGACGCAAAATTAATATTGTCGGGTCAGATGTAAACCATTTGTGAAACAATATGATAAATATACATACCTATGTGACATCGATATTTAAATCATTGTAAACTTAGCAACTGTGAAATTAGTACAAACTAGGATGGCAGAAAACGCAAATTGAACTGCCAGCCTGTTGCTCATATATTATTTAAAAAAAAGTATATTAAATTTAATCTTTTCGACGATATCCATCATGCGGTATCGTCCATTTCGTTAAATAAATATGTTTTATCCTTGAACGGGATTCGTTTATTCTTATTTTTGTGGCAACTGCTAACTGCTTCAAATATCGTAGAACGTGAACAACGAACGCGTCTTTCTGGCTGAAATTTGACGTGAGTTAGTTTGAAGAGGAACACTTGCCATACATTTCATAGAAATTAGCCAAACTTACCAAACACCTACATAAAAATAATTTAATTTATTTAGAATTTTAAATAAAATTAATAAGCTAAATTGAAGAACAAATCTATAATATACTTACCAAAATTGTAAAAGATATATTCTTTCTATAATATATTTTATCTACAATAATAAAGATACTATACCTATAATAACTACGTCTATGATAACTAACGAATTCCTAGTTCAAAATAAAAACAATATTTTACATTAGAATCAAATTATTTAACGTATTTGCATACGGCTGAACCCGAGCCTTAGTTCGTGATCACGCGTGGAATAAAAGCTTTTAATCAAAAGACATTTAAATCACAGCAAGAACCTTTTCCGCCTAAGAGATATAGGTCGTTTCAATGAAAAATAACGAATCCAAAGGTAAAGGTTGAATTTTTAAAGGACATTGGGTAATGGGAATACCCGAAAGGTTACCGGGTCCACCAAAGCCGCCGATTGTAGAATAAATGTATGCAGGGAGGGAGAAAACATCACACGGGGATGTATCCTGCGGAATGGAGATGTTTTCAGGAAACAATCATTCAGATATCCCGGGCTTCCGAGATCCTTTTGATTTTGCGTCGGCGGAAATTACACATTTTTTTTTTTACTATTGTCGAGTATTATTCACGTTCGATAAATAAGTTTATTCTGCCGCTCCGTGTGAAGTTGTAGGCTTGACCTTTTCAGATTAGCCTTTATTTCTATATTCAAAACCTTTAGCATTAGATATTAGTGGCGATAAATCCTACTGGGCTTTAGGGATGCCGTTAGGATCATGGTTAGAACTTTTGTTGGTCAAAGTAACGAATAAAGTAATAGTAAATCGTGTAATATATTTGCGGTTACGTAATTTTGTAATTTCATGTCAATAGTAACATGTCTACATAGGAAATTGTCTAACCAGAAAACGTGGGCACAAATATTTTTTCAAGTTAATAGTCATGAAGTCATCAAGTAAGCAATTTGATAATGATGCAGCCTACAAAATATCAACTTTTGGTAAACTTTTATCATCAAAATAAAAGTTGCCTTTTTTATAACTTAGAAATATTAGAATAAAACCTAATATTTTTCATTGGAACCGATAGTTTTTTGTTTTGCATTTTTCATATTTTGCAGGCTCCAGGTCTATTAATCTACCATAAATATAATCTAGTGAATAAGCTAGCATAGTCCTATTAGAAATCTTGAAAAGAATCTTGGAGTATTCTTATATAGGTACTCGTATGATCTTGTACGTAGTTTCATATTAAAATATTATTCTTTGTAATTAATTATACAATATTGAGCATCGCTTTATGTTTGGAGGTTCCATTCGTGGGCATGAATATAAATAAAATAGTTAGTATTAGTATTCGTTTATTAAGTAAAAACTTATAAAGGGGTTGACAAATATAAATGAAATGGTATTATTGAAAGTTTTATAAATAATCTTATTTCATGTAAAGTTATATTGCAAAGAGATTTCATACTACATCAAGAAAAGAAATGTTTCTTAGTCTGTCAAAATGCTTGGAAGTAAAGATCGCTTAATATCGACTTTTTTCTTTTCTTTTTTAATATCACTAATCAGAAAACTCTTATCTAAACCACTAAATAAATTAAGGATACAAGTAAGGGCAAGGGGAAAGTTTTCACTAAAATATCACAAAAATTAAGTACTTAAATTCAAAATTATTTTTATTTTAATCACGTTTATTTATCAAAACCAATTAGTTTCAGAAAATAGCTTTCCTTCTTCGGGTTTCTAAAAACCTTTATTTTATCACCTCGATGAACAAATTGGTATTTTACAAAACCGTTTGGTTTCAATAAATAAAGTAGTTAAACAAAGTTAATTTCAAATTTAATTAACTACTTAGTTATAAGTTTCGTGGCCGTCGGACTTGGCCAACAAAGTACTCAGAACGTCACTCTGCACTTCGACTGCACCTTGTGCATTAATTTAACCAAAATCCATTTCTTGGCGTTACACAGTCCCGTGCTATAAAATATGTATTTGTATTTGTTTTCAATCCCCTACATTCAATTTTCCCATATCATGGGGAAATCCTACAAAAGAATTCGTATAAATAAACATGGATTTCTTTTATCCGATAAAACAATGTTAGAAATAGACCTTAGATACCAAAATTATTAGCCAATAGGAGAAAGTCGCATAAAAAGTATCATTTATTTTCTTCTAGTATTTTTCTAACTTACATACTTACGTATGAAGTTATTTCCTCATATTGGAGTGATATTTACATTTGGGTTTATTTTTCTCTTATCAGAATACAGGTGAGAGAGACTTCGAAAGTACTCAAAAATGTGAGATTAATTAAAAAAAGAAACTTCATCCGTCGTGCGAAAAATCCGTTAATACAGAGTTTTGTCCTCCAAATAGTGAGTGTTGAAATCACAACAAAAAGAAACATCTATCGACGCGTGTTTCAGTGTGGTGGAATGTGAAATGTGAGTTGCAAGCAGCTGCCGAACATTTGTCGGGTTTTCGGGGAGGAACGTCTTCACCTGGCGGCCCGCGTGGGAACTTCTGGTAGGGGAGGCTCCAACTTTCTAGAGTGTGATTCATGGCGGAGCCCAGTTAAGCTGCGCTCGAATACATCATCTTGTTATATATTTAAGTGTATATTAATACGGAGGACGCCGCCGCCATGTGGAGTGACCCGCGCGTGACGACAGCGCTGCTCCTGCTGCTGGCTGTAGCGGGTGAGATATTTTAATATTTTTATTTGGGTGTATACCTCACACAAAATGCGGTATTCATATAGGGTACAGTTGCCGGAAAACTTCTTGAAATTTTTTGGCGTAGTGGGGGAATGCGCGGAAGACAAATTTTGGGTCTTGTTGGTGGAATGGTACATGCGCAAACTTCCCCCCAGTACGCCGAAAAATTTCAAGATGTTTGCCGGCTACTGTTATTACCTCACAAAAAATACCGCCGCGCCCCATCATTAATGTAGGATCTACATATATGCAACTTTACAGGAGAGAAGTTTGAATGAATTATTTACATTATTGAATGGACACAAACGCCACTACCGATAATGTTGACGTAATTATCTCTGTAATTATATTAAAATAAATCAATTAGTGTATATTATAGATATCTCACAGAGACGAAACTGTATTAATTATGGGAAAGTAGGTATAGAAGTCATTTGGGTGTAACAGGACTTATGACCTGTCTTTTTTAGTCTAGTTTTTTAGTCTTAGTTTCGTCTCTGTGAGATATCTATAATATACACTAATTGATTAATAATGTCTCTGTGACATAAATCCAGCACTGTTCTGAAAGATTTGAACAAACTCAAAATATTCTGAATTAAAATAAATATTTTTTTCGACGTGGGATTGTTATTTACACAATTTTACGTACTTTTATGCATTAAAAAATCGACAAAATGCAGTTCCTACATTAACGATAGGGCGTGGAGATACGATGTTCATACAGTTACGGACAATCACCTCATACAAAATACGATGATAATATACGGACAACACCTCACAGAAAATTCCCGCTCAATATTTGAAATCAGCCAGCAAAAATTATTTTTTTCTATGGATAATAGGTATATTTTAAATGTTTTTAAATACCAATTGCACTTTCGATGCATATACTTTAAAAGCATGTATATTTTGTGTATTAAAAATCAAACATTGATTTAATTTATGATTATTTATTAATATTCAAATAATACCACGATTCATCTTAGGAAATTTTTTTTTGACTTTATTCATTCAGTAACTTGAAATATTATGGGGTCTTCATAAAGCGAAACGCGTTTTGAGTAAATTAGATAAGTAGAAAAAAGTACAAGTGTTTCGTTTCCATAGATTTGATTATGGAGTTCTATAAACATTCCTTGGAATCAGTAAATCACGTTGCTTTGATGCACGATGTATATTAATGTGCTTTAAAAACCGTGCAAAATTATTATTGCGATAATCTTATATTAGAAATATCAAAATAAAGAAATAATGCGGATGTGAAGAAGACGAACATGTATAGAATGACCAAGAAATTATATATGATTGAATGTAGAGGAGCAAGGAGAAGAAAAAATGTCGAGAGTTGCACGGAAGAAGCATATTGGTCAATAATTAAAAGAAGGTAAGGTGAAAAAAAAAATGTGTTGAGAATTTATAATCCTGTTCAGTATGGACAAGACACAATGATATGTAGTAAAATATTTATCAGAACTCCGGACTTTTCCTCCACAAGAAACTACAGCGAATCAGATATGCTAGTCACGTTCAATGGATGCAAAAAGAGCTGATCTCAAAAGTAATCCTTGACATGTATTTATTAAGAGAAGTGTGGAAAGACCCCGACTACGCTGCCAGGACGCCGTAAGAGCATGCAATAGAGCGGCTGCAGATTCCGAAATGGAAGACAGCTCCGTGAACCGGAGCAGAGGGAGGCTAATGCTTGATTTAGGCTGCAGGGCCATCAAAGAAGGAGAATTAACTGAAAAATAAAGAGATTCGTATGAGATGAACTGTCGATGTGGAAGCGTCGGATATCGGTATTATATGACTTGATGAAATAGCACGTAGGTAGTTGTTATAAGTAGATATTATTTAGTAATTATTTTCGTGTATCTTTAATAATTTATCTTCTGAAGTATGTTAACTACTTGCGTATCTATAAATTTATTAAAAATATTTCTCGCAGGTACATTTCTAAATCATAACCTGTTATTTAATACCTAATGCTATATTAATATTTTAATACAATATAAAAGTAAACAACAATAATAGTCATGCCCATCCACAGTGTTAACCAAATAATTGTTTTAGGTGTTATTTAATTTTAAACCTTATTCTGTATTATGTGTAATCTGTCAACTTTATTTAAACATAAGAGATGAAGCATTATTTTATAAAGATAATATTGTTTAATATAGGTACATCTAAAGCATTAGTTTAAGGATATTTCGTTAAATATTTTGTTGTTTAATTTTGATCAGTCACAACATTTGTTATTAAAATATTTTATTATTTTATTTTTATTAAAACATATTATTACACAATTTAGTATAGTATCATCATTTTAAAATTTAGTAATGATAAGTATATGAACATTTAATTTTGATAACTAAAAAAAATGTGTCCAATAAATTGACTGTAGGGTTAAAATAAATAAATTCAGTTCAAAGGGTTATAGATAAGAATATATTTTATCTATAACCTATCTATAATATATAAGATATATATTTTTTACCTGATTATGTCTTTTTTTAGATTTTTATATTTATAAATTATGTAGGAACTTCTCCATTGTTTTAAATTAGCAGATGGAGCGCACGCCATAGTCAGATCGCGTGTTGGCATTTTTTTATTCAAACTCATTGCCACACTAAATTATCTCCACACCGCGCGACATGTCCGGAATCTTAAACGCTTTCAACAAGTGTACAAAAATAGGAATATTTTGAAACACCTATTTTTAATAACTTGAAGTTACTGTCAAAATTTAAGAAAGAAACATGTTAGCGTAGTGCAGTAAAGCTGTATATACAGAGTATAATAGAGCAGATCGACAATACTCGAAAATGTTCAAGCAAGAAAGTCTTAAAATCAATGGTTATGAAGAAAAGCGACTTAAAAATTTGCATGTTTTTTCAATATTTCGCCTTGTCTTCTGTAAACTATTGGACTATCCATAAAGTAACTTAAGTCGAATATTGAAAATTCATTCGTTTTGGTACAAATCAAAGTGCAAAAATATTCTGGTCCAAATACTTGCAAAGTTTAATCATTTTATTTGACTTGTATCAATGAAAATGAATTTTTAATATTCAAAACAAGTTATTATAGTAAACCAATGTTTTACAGACGATAAGTCAGAAATATGGAAACGAAATGCAAATTTTAAAGTCGATTATCTCCATAACTATTGATATTATTCCTTGGACGTTTTCATTGCAAGAGTGTGACTTTACTATACAATTCTAATCTATGTTCATCAATTAGCAAAACTAGAACTTGTAGATGGATAGAGATATTCGTGGTGGTGAGCATCAAAACGTAGTGCAGAAAGCATCTCCTTTGGAAAAATAATTGAACGTAGTTTTGCAGAAAGTAGCCAAAACTCAAACTGAGATTACTATAAGATCGGTAATCGAATCTACATAATAATTTCAACGTTCTTTATCTTTAAAAATTATAAATTATGTGTAGGTAGAGAATTTGGGCATGAGAATTTTTAAAAAGAATATCGAGTGAGTGGTCTTTTTTTGTCATAAAATAATTGATTTTACTGTGACCGTTAAAAATAATACTTCATTCTTTTAAAAATTATGAACTTTTTATATATAATATAAAATATCCACGTTTTATTGAGATTAAATGTCGTAACGGGCAATTTCGGGCTGCATTCTTTTGCAGGAAGAAGTATTGTGTATCTAACTATTACCTAAAGTCCTTGAGAATGAGAATGATATGAAGCTACGTACTCTCTGTATGTGGAATTGACGCTGGCTCATGTTGAAACAATGATAAAGGAATTGAGCTGCGGATCCATAGACCATAGAGATCCATAGACCATAGACCACTAAAAATAAACGGACTCGATAGGGTCCCTAACGACAGTGTGTTGGATTCGGATGCGAACGGAAAAATAAATCCTTAAACCAGAAAAGAAATTCAGTAAAATATCACATTTGGCATTTCATAATTCAGGCAGAATTACTGGTAGGAGACACTCTGGAAGACGAAGAAATTCCTGGTTGAATTATGATTTTAATATTTGGCAAAATGTCTAAAGGCCATATATTTTAAACTGCTGCGGATAAAATAACGATCGCTAACGTTCGTTGAACATCACTTAATGGAGAAAAATATTGTATTTATGTATTCTGTGTTTTATAATATAACCAACTGTTATAATAGTTCTCGCTTGGGCAAACTTGGCAATTTAAAATTAATTAAATCCTCAACCCTATTCATAAATTCTTTACTATGATTGCAACTTGACTGTTGCAAACAGATGTATTCTTCTATATTATATGTGTCATGGTAAATATAATTTCTCCATAAAATTATTTTTTTGGTATCATGGTGAATACAATTTCTCCATAAAATTATTATAAATATGAGGACCAATTACGGAATCGAAACACGTCAGGTTTCGGTAAATTATATTTTATTGTGACCTCACTGTCAATCGAACATGGAACCCTTGGTGTGAGAAGCTAATGTCATGCCTTTAATCAAATATTTAATCATAATATAAACTATCATATATTAGGTACTTGTAAAATTAGAAGGAAATGTAGACATTCACCGAAATTACGGTAAAGCAACTTGATTGTGGATCTAACTTCTAAAAACAGAGACGACAATCTGTTAATTTGGATGCGAAAGGAAACATCTTTATTGAAATAGAAACATGGAAATTAAAATATTGTTATCGAGACATCCAAAAAATATTAGACCCTTTATCTCATAATTCAAGGTAAAATTGCCAGTAAAGGTCGATCCACACTATCGGGTCGCTCTCCTTCCGCTCTCGCTCAACTCGACTGCTCCGGTCCCGGTCTGATCACGCTAGGTTACAGCATAAATATAAATCGAAGAATATTTGATTGGAGTGGGATCGAACTTGTCCTGACTTGTACCCATAGTGTGAAAGGCCAAATGTCAGTTTGTCTTCGATCATTCATATTCTAATCTTGAGGGCATAAAATCAATTAAATTTTAAGTTAACTCGTCCCGAGCGTCGAACACGGCTCCCGTGTCCATAGAAATAGTGCAGCCGCACGTCGGACACGGCAGCCGTGTCCACGTCGTTTTCATATGTCTGCGATCGAAAATTTCACAGCAACGCTTATTAATTCTCACAAATATGTTCAGCATGGCTTAATAACCGTCAGTTTACATCGATGTTTTCTGCCAGTCGCTCGTTCGTCGGGTTTTTTATGACACACCCACATAAGGGCCAGTATACACACATGTCACAGAATTTATATGGTGAACGAATTATGTTTTGGTAGCAAACATTTTGTTTTGGACAGGATTCGGGCCGAGACCATCGATACTGAAAAGGGTCCTCTGGTCTAGCGATGGGCAATTGCGAGTTACTATAACTCGAATAATTTGATGATTGAAATCATTCGAGTAACACGAGATATTGTCATCATTGAATAACGAATAACTCGAGTAACGTATGACTAGCAACGAGTACTACTTCAACAACTACTAATAATTAAATAGTAGTAGTCAAAACGAATTTTTGAAATCCTACTCCCCGTTAGATTAGTGATAAAATTTTTACGAAGTCGATGAAGATAAATGAATAAATTTTTGGAAATCGAAACAACCCCCCTCCCCATGGAATAGAAAAAATTTGGCTGTGAACAACAAAATGTGTGGAAATTGAAACAAGCCCCCCCACCTACGGATTTGAAAATTTTGGGATTGATTGAAGAAGTCTCTGGAAATTGAAACAATCCCCTCCCAAGTTTTTGAAAATTTTTGGACCGAATGAAGAATTGGTCGGAAATTGAAACAACCCCCTCCCCCATGGATTTGATAATATTACTGTAGTAGTGCACTTTTCAGGTAGTATTTCTTGTAGCAGATAACTTTTGAAATCCCACCTCTCGTCAGATTTTATTTTTTGGAAGTTGATGAAGCAAAAGATTATGGAAATGTCTCGCATCTCTATATGTTACCAATATCTCGTGTACCGATTACTAATCATTCGATCATGAAAATCATTCGATAATAATTCGATTATGAAAATGTCAACTCTGGTCCAGCAGAATTTCGGGAGCACCGGCCGCCGATCACTCGCGCATTATATCGAAAAATGTAAAAGATGCATGTGGTTTGATAGCACCTCTAGGCGTCTCGGCCTTGAATGTTGATCCTTGGGTCATGCTGTCTGATTAGCTTACGTCATATATATAAAGTATTAAATTGTTGATTATAACTGAACCGGTTTAACCTTTGGGGCGATATAAGCTTATGTAAAAAGTATCTGAATATAAATATTGTGATAATATATAATATACAAGTATAAAAATAATAAATATTTCATGCAAGATAGCTATTGCAGATTGCAGCTAATGTTGTAAATTAATTGAACTTAATTAAAATAATTTTTATGAATATTATATTCTATTGTCCGACATACGGGCGATTAGTGTGGACGTCATGAGATTTGAATTGAGCGAGAGCAGACCCGAAGAGGACTGGGAGCGGCCCGATAGTGTGGAAGCTCTGGAAGATGGAAAAAATCTGGTTGATGAATCTATGCAATGCAAAACGTTAAATAAAAACAGATTTTAACATGGTTATTCGCATTATTTATTGAATTGGCGTTAACTTTGTGGAATGACATTATAATTATATATAAATAAATAGATTACTTGTCTAAGACCACTAATGAGTTTAAGATGATTACACAACTAGTTTCGACAACTACCGATGTTGTCATCAACGGGTGATGATTTAAACATGTTGTCGAAACTAGTTGTGTAATCATCTTAAACTCATTAGTGGTCTTAGACAAGTAATCTATTTATTTATATATGGTTATTTGCATGTCAAACTTGCATGCTTTAATGGGATGCGCACTTAGCGAGTGGGGAAAAGTAAAATAGCAAAATATTTTCACACGTGAAGGTTCGAAAATCAAACAGCTACTGGTGTTCATTTCAGCCCTTTGACACGAGACG
Organism: Agrypnia vestita; assembly: GCA_016648135.1. Taxonomy (NCBI): domain Eukaryota; kingdom Metazoa; phylum Arthropoda; class Insecta; order Trichoptera; family Phryganeidae; genus Agrypnia; species Agrypnia vestita. Next base: position 26,718 of record JADDOH010011805.1, read on the forward strand.
TAAGTGCCGCCCGGTCGGGGTGGCCCAGATTTACCGCCCCCACCCACGCATCCTCCCTCGAGCCGCCCCCCCCGTATCCGTATAATGTAGATAAGACTGATGGCGACGCGAAACGCTCTTTTCGTATTGAAAATGTTGATAACGGTTTCAATGGCGGCGACATTGCTCCTTTACCCTTTCTGCTGAATTCTTATGGGGCTGTTGGGAAACTGCTCCTTAACATTCTCCCCTCGGAAATGTATTTTTTATGTCAACGATATGTTTTTATTCCATACAAGATTTTCTTATCGCAATATGCTGAGCTGCCTTACACCGTAGGTGGAGGACTAGCTCGTGGATCCGGCCAGAATCAAAACAACTCAGGAACAGTATAAAGTAAGAAATAAAATATAACGAAGAATTAAACATGAAACCTCCTACTTCATGTAGATTTGGAGGCCCTCCTACAGAAAATATTCGATAGTGTCGCGGAATATGGTCTTCAATCACATCATAATTTTAATTACAAATGGTTTTGAAACTGTTTTCATTTTTTATCAAAAGAATTTCTAGGTCAACACGACTAGTTTTAGCTAGCAAAGTCGTTTTCATCAACTTGGAGTTTGCGAATTTTTAGTAACTATCAAAAAATAAGACAAACCGTCATTTTGTTTGTTTCTAATTTTCAAAAAAGAGTTGAAAAAAGAGAGAATAAAGATAAAATGAGATTCGAAAGCGAGAAAAATGAGATTTAAGAACACTAAACATGGAAAATTGATTATAATGTTTTTCTGAGAATGATTTGATTACTTTCGGTTTTTTTCTTTAATAAAAAACATATTTTTTATACATACACATATATATATATTTATATATCAGTGGCGTGCAGTGGGTATAAACTTAGGTTATTCTGTGACCAACTACATACCTAGGTATATTTAAAAAAATATATACATATATACGCATATACTTATAAGGGTAAATATATATTTTAAATTTTTTTAACTATAGATAATGAACAACTTTGATTAGCTTCAATCCACAAAAATAACTGCACTAAAAAAGAAGCATTGTAAACAATATTTCCTAAATAAACAAATATTTTATATAGGTGTAGCTAATACGGCAAAAAATTTCAATATATTTCGAAGACGATTTATATATAATTAAATCGGGAGCAATACTAATATCAGATATACGTTTCTTTTCACAAAAATAAATCAAACATTTTATGATAAGACAGATGACAGATGGTATTTGTATTTACATTCACCATAGAAAAGACATTGAATTTACACCGAAAGTTTTGGGTGGAATTTATAAAAAATAACATTTCTGCAATTACTTGCGCCTGGCAATACCTTTCGAAGAAGTACGCTAAATTTACTTATCTATTACACAAAACTTGCAGCCTCAAAAATACACGGTTTTTTTCTCGACTTGACTATATCTATGGAACAATTTGGTTGGCGAAATAAATCAAGAATTGAAGTTAGGCACAGAAAAGTCGGAAATAAAATTCTAGCCGTAGGACGAATTACGGCTAGAATTTTAAATCGAAAAAAACAACAGATACGTCCCGTTAAACGGAAACGTCAGAAATAAAACTTTTTTTTTTTAATACTTTTATATACTTAAAAATTTTTAAATCAACTTTTTCTTAAGATAAGGATTATTTGAAGTGGGTTTCTCTAGCGAAGCCGTTAATGCGTTTTGTTCGACTTCCATTGATCGGTGTCTTTATTTTTTCCGTACTTTATTATCGTTATTATTAAATAGTGAAATGGATAAACTTTTTCAAGATGAGCAGTGAGATATATTCGAAACGTCGTCAGAAGACTGGTCCTGACAACCAGAATTTGACGCGGGTTACCCCCGATGTAGTTAGAACTAAAATATTTTTTACCCGTGAAAGCCTTCGATTAAACATGCTGATCATGTCTAAAAATATGAATATCGATAGCTCGTAGTATTGTATAGTAAACTGAGCAAGAATCTGGCTTCGCATACCAAAGGTTTCGGATTCGATTCCCGGTCAGTTAAAAACAGGTATAGAAAATTACATAAATTACGTAGATCTAACGTAATTTCCAAAATTCGGCAATTTTGTGATGGGTTTCGCTATAATAATTGGGCTGTGTGACGTGTTGTAGAGTTAAAAATTAAAAAAACAAACATTTTAATACATAAGACGCTGCGAAAGATTTTGATTTTATTTATTTATTACTTTATTATTGTTTATTAATTATTAAAATGCTCTGTATAAGTAATTTAATTAAATTTTTAGATTTACGGCTGCGACTCAACTTTATTTCTTTAAATTATTAAAAATTTCTTTACCAAAAAAATTTGTATTTTGCAAATATGGAAATTCGAATTTTTATAATAGGTATTTACCTCCATTTTTTTACTTTATATACTTTAATGTCATTATATGACTATCTATCAGGGTTATTAATAATCTGACTCTTATCTTATTTTATCTATATTTTAAAAGCTAAAATTAAAAACAAAATAAAAATAAATACTAAAAAGAGTAAGTCGTTTTTGTGTGATAAAATTTTCTAACACAATAATTATCGTATAAGTAAGTATAAATGAAGTAATTTGAAGAATTATATAAACGGCAGAAATGTCTACTTCGAGGTTGCACTGTCGCACATACATAGCTCAGACGCGGCCAGCCGTGCGATGGGCGCTATCTTCTGGCATGGCCAAAGAATTCCTAGAATTCGGCACGCTCTGCCTTCGGGATCGTGTACCCTTCCCCGGTTGAGAGTGCTCGAAAGGAAAATTTGTACCCACTCCAGAGAAAATGAGAGAAATATTCCTAGCCACAGATTTTGCGCAGATTCACTTCAATATTTCTAATGGAAATTTGTCAACTGACGTAAAACTGACGTACGATTGTCAGTACATAATGAGATTCTAGTACCAACACCGGTTTATGGAAGTAGGGCCCGGAGCTGGCAGATGAGGGAGAAATTGACTAATTGCAGTAGAAGTGAGATCAGGTTCGCACAAATCCATTTATGATAGAGGAAAGTATGAATAAATTATGTAAGCATGTAAAGCTGAACTTATAGCAAATATGATTAAAAAGGGTCGCTCAAGTGAACTGGTCTTGTTAAACGGATGAAGGAGAGGGCAGTAGGAGAGATCACAGTTACAGTGGAGACGCGAGAGTTGATGGCACCAGAAATAGAGAGTAGCTTAGGAAGACTCTACTCTCTTACAGGAAGGTAAGAGTTCAGGACAAAATCGACGTGATATATTAGTTTGTATTTAGTGATAAATTCGAAGTTTGAATTTTATCGCTGAATACAAACTCATACATTTTATAAACATTATTTAAAGTTAACGTTTCGAGATGTGTAAGCAACCTTAATATGCAAATATATATTCACAAAAAGCGGATTATGTTTTGAAATGAAAAGTAAAATGTTTGACTAAGGTGTAGGAGTAGATAAAGAGTTTTTGCCTACAAAAGAAGTTACCCTAAATAAGTTGTCAGGTTTTCACATGGGAATGTCCCCTTATTGATGTTCTTTTATTAAAAATCCTTTCTGTAGTCTTTCTTTACAAGTTTTGTTTGTTTCCAGTACTCTTGATATTTAAAGGCTTTCTTTCAATACTATTACATTTTTTTGTTTTTTTTTTTTACAAAAACCGTGAACTTCAATTATTAACTTTTGTCAGAAGGTATGCGTTCAATTATACAAACGTAGATAAAATTGTTACTCAATGAAATAATTCATTTCATAAAAATGGAATTTGAAAATTGATTTTATTTACTTAAATGTTTACCAGCCACAAACCCGAGAAAAATCACGGTGTATAATAATAATTAATAACCACCCTTGAAAATTAATTTTCTCTTTTAAATATCCTTAAGATGGTACTCGTATTTATTAATTTAAAAAAATTGACAAACTTTGTGTTATCCACATTAATTAATTTTATCGCTGACTAGTTTCGATACCACTATGTTTTATGGACGGACAAACACTTCTTCTCAAAAATATAATATAAGCTGATCGATTTCTTATCACTAAAAGTGGTTTCAACTAAGATTTTTGAAATTAAAAATTATATTGAACCACAAAGTTAACGCCATAAACTTTAAAGATATATTGGTAATTGATTCTAAACTGTTCAATTTGTAAGGCAATATTTTATTGATGCATTGGAAATTTATTTATTTATTTTAATGGTTCACAAACAATGAAAAATACAACATGATATAGATAATACAATTATAATTCAACTAGTTTAAATGCTTTTTATTAATGAAATGATTTGTATTGATAAAAATCTATTCATTACTCGATCATTAACGATTATTTCAATATTGATGGGGCGATTTTCCGATGAAAAATTGTTTAGTTAATTTATATGAATGTATTATTTTATTATATGATTTCATAAAAAAAACACTGGCGCTATACTACCATAGACTAGCATTAGGTAAGAATACCAGCCAATTATATAATTAAAAAATAATGATTATTTTATTTGTATATATCTACTTTTATGTGAATTTTTTTTTCACCAACATGTTTTCGAAATTACCATTCCATCATCAGGGTGCTGTATATTTAAAATTCGAATGAAATGTAGCTTGTTGGTCTTGTGGTTAGGACACTCGCCTCGTGATCCAAAGGTCGCGGGTTTGAACCTCACTCCAGACTAGCAAGTTAGTCCTATTTTCATAGCACAAGCGTTTAGCTTAGTTTGAAAATAGTAAGAATATTGATGTGACACGTATTCCGTGTTCGCATCTCTATTTAAAAAAAAAAAAAAAAAAATGTCTTTTGTTCCTTGTTTTTCCAAATTATTTGAAAAATTATTTAAAAAATATATTATTACTGAAGTTCTTGATTACTCGCAATTATTGTAAATTTTTTAGAATTGGGCTAGTAGTCAAATTCAATTCATTATTAACAATATTATACATTATTTATTTTATGCTATTGCATGCTTTACTAAAAATAAAATAAATAATAATAAAATAATAATAATAATAATAATAATAATAATAATAATAATAATAATAATAATAATAATAATGATATAAAATAAAATAATATAATAATAATAACAATAACAATAATAATAATAATAATAATAATAATAAAATAACTGATAATTTAAATAACATTATCTACATATTTCTGAATATTTACGTAAAAAATAATACGCCTCCAAAGTAACTTGATACTGATTGAAAATTTAAAAACATATACCAAATAAATTACCAAGATTTTAATTTTATAATTAGTGTTTTACGTATTCCTTGAAATTCGATCACCATAAAAGAATCCCTATTTTCAATTATAATTAATGTAATTGTATAAAAATGTAAGCGAATATATTAAGGCAATAAATTGGTTCAGAGTATCATGTACACACTCATGTTTTACAAAGGGTTGGGTTGAATTTTAATAAACATGATAAAGGAAATGTGAAACACTTTGACTTCTCTTCCAAAAGCACAACCTTGTTTTTTTATTAATGCCGGTTGAAGAGGAGTTGATATGCTTTTTTTATGAATGAGAGAACTACTGATTTACATTTTTATTAATCAAGAAATTAAGATAAATAAAAGCAAAATACAATGAGTCAGTGAAAACGAAAACGAAGTTATTACTCCCTTTCTTTTAACTCGTAGCGTCTGTTTGCTTGATTGGCGAAAAAACTTTGGATTGATTTTTAACCCTTTTTCTGTGATCCAATTGAGCTGAAACTTTGCAAGCAGACTCGTGGCGACGATAAAAATGATCTATCAAATTTTTGTTAAAAAAATAATAATTATAGTCTAATTTTGGATTTTTAGAAATTTTAATGGTTTTTTAAAATTGGAAATTATACAAATGTTTGATTACTACCAACAGCGGCCTGACGACGTCACGGAATATTTAAAATTTAAATTACTCCGACGGTACATCACTACGAATTTCGAAAATTTATGACAATTGGTTCTCTGATGACAGCAAAATTCGGTTTTTTGCGAAGAAATCAAATAATAATTTATTTCTTTTAGATTTCTGCTTACTTTTTAAGAATTCTTCATTACTCAAATCTGATTCTAAATTATTTTTACATTTTAAATCATTTGATGCTGGTAATTTATAAGGTAAGATATTGCTGATAATTAAATCTATCAAATTCTTGATTAAGTTGACTGACAAATGTTTTTAGAATTTAACTTTCAAAGCAAAGCAAAGTGTCGTATCAAAGCTCAAAACATATGACATTTTAGAAATATATTAAATTCCTGTAAGTTTAGTGTTATATTATATGTTTTAATTCGTCTTTAATTGTCAAGATTTTCATTCGCCAAAAGGAATGTAAGAGGAAATGAAACGAAAAGAAAATTCAAATGGAGATAAAGAGATATTTTTAAAGATTTTTGATAAAGATATTTTTCTAGACATGTTTAATTTTCAGACAATCAATTATTTAATTATATGATGGTAAACTTAATTTGCAAGAAAGGGAGTAAAATAATAACCTGGTTTTTATGGGTTAGTTTTTATTTTTGTTTCTTACACGCTTTATTTTTAAGTTTATTTCATTAAATTCACAATTTGAATATTTTTTCAGGAAAATAAATCATACGTAAATGTTGTAAAGAATTGTAAAGAATCGTAGTTATTCAAATATCTCCTCGTCATCATAATACCTAAAGGTGACAGGTTGTCAGATGAAGAGCCGAGTCGCTGCAAAATAACTCGGAACAGAATAACAACGGTTATTTATGGCGACAAAGTGTAGAGCAAAAACAATCTGTGATGGGTTACGGGAGATCAAAGACCAAACAACTATGATCGACGGAGACCGGCAAATGCGAAATGTGACAGTTACTCCACTACAGTGACACAGCTATGGAATTGAAAACCTGGAGAACAGCCTGCAGAAAGTCTCTTAAATTCCACCCCGACTTACATAGGCCCTAATTCAGAGTCAATATTGGATTATTTAAAGGTACGCCTTGAAAGTATTATTTTTTACAATCCCTTTATCTGATCTTAATTATACATCTGAATTAAATCTTATTAAACAAATAGCATATAATAATGGTTATTCTACTAAATTAATAGATAATTTATTACATAAAAAGATAAAACAAAAAATTTTTAAACAATATATCTATCCTAAGTCAACAGATAGAAATAAACAATGGCGTAGAATTTTATTTGTCGATAACAATTTGTCAAAAATAATAACTAAAAATATTCCTAACTCAATTCAGCCGGCCTTTTATACGAGTAACAAATTAAAAAAATACATACTAAATAACAAGGATAGTGATAATCCTATCATGAAATCAGGAGTTTATAGACTTAATTGTAACGATTGCGATAATTTTTATATTGGCAAAACAAAAAGAAATTTTGAAACTAGGGTTAAAGAACATATCAAAGCATTAACTAGCAATATTGATTCTGATTTCGCAAAACATCTAATAGAATTTGACCATACATTTGATATTAACACAGGCTTAAAATTTTTACATTTCAACTATAAGATACCTCAAATAAATAATTTAGAAATACTCGAAATTAGGAAAAATGTTAATATTAAGTCTAATATAATAAATACACAGACGAAATTTTTGCATAATCCTATTTTGAATATTTTTCCACTTAACATTCCAAATGACCCATAATAATCAACACCTCGAACCCCCCCCTCCCCTCACCAACCCCCTCAACCGCTCCTTCACCGTAACATATTTGCTTGTTTCAACTTTTAAGATTAGTACACAATAATCCTGATGAAGAGAACATTGTTCTCGAAACATGTAGATTTTTTAATCTAATATAGTGGTGAAAACAAAGTAATTTGTGTTTTATTTTAATTTTTATTATTTTGTACTGAAAATTACGTTTTTAAGACGTACCTTAACATTTAAATCATCTAAGTATTGACTCTTGATTCGAGCCCAGGTGGAAAGTGTTTTTGTGATAAAACTTTCGGAACGACATTGGCAAAAAGCATGTCTGAAAAGGGCCTTCATTCATTTCATTCAGTTCATTAAAATAAACCAAAAGACTCGGACTTTATTGATAAATTCATGTCCTTCACCACTCGATACATTAATATGATTTTAAATTTACATTTTGTATTGTTTGCATTAGTTATGTATAAGGCCAGCACCACACTGCGCAGATTTTCCGCCGCGTCTCTTCAGTCGTGGAACGCCTCTACATTTCTTTCCATATAATATGCATTTATCAAACACATTATGCGGATGTGATGCCGGCCTTCGTGTTAGAAATTCTTAGTATTTTCTTCACACATATTATACGTGTATTTTCAGTAGATATTTTCAGACCGTTTTTCCTACATGGCTTAGATATTCGTGTTGATTTTTTTTACATCTTTTTTTAAAAATGATTACTTTGCGTAGAGTTAAATTTTTAATTTGAATTCTTTGAATAATAAGCTTGATGAATAAATATTATTAAAGCTTTCTTATAAAATGATAAGTTGGAAAGGTTAATAGGAAAGGTAAGGCTTTTACCAAAAATTATTTAAATAATCAATTTTTTGTGTAATGTATTAAATAATGGCTGATAAAAATCTTATTAATGAAATAACTATATAATAAATAGAAAACAATAAATGCTTTAAATTGCAACTATTTGTGGTAGTCGACTGAAATGGTATTTATTGCAAATGCATTTTGTTTTCCACACGGTTGGGTGGATTCTCTTAAGGCTAGACGTTTAATGCAAATGCACATTTCGGTGTTTTGTTCGAGGAGGAGGTCAATGTTAGGATAGGATTGAGACAAGGTTGCCCACTTTCGCCAATCCTGTTCTCCCTTTATATGGATAGGATAAGCCGGAAAAGCCAAACAGCAAGGGCCGCGAGAGTCGGAGATGTGGAAATACATTCTTTACTCTTCGCGGATAATATAGCAAGGCTGGCGCCCACACAAGAGGATAAATTCTTTCCATGGAGAGTGCACTCAAGTAGGGACGAAGATTAATTCTGCAAAAATAGAGGTTATGGTCGTAGGAAGAGACCAAGTGCTCGATCAGTATACAGGGGACCCAGTTGAAGGAAGTCGAAAAACTTAAATACCTTGGGGTGGAATTTTCTAGAGACGGGAGGCAGGAAAGTGAAATATATAGGAGAATTGCAGCTGCAGCCAGTGTTCTACGTTCTTTATATAGTGTGGTAATAAAAAAATCTGAGAAGACGAAACTGACTGTTTTCAAATCTGTGTACAAGCCTACCCTAATATATGGCCATCAAATTTGGACCCTGACGGAGAGAGTGAGAGCAAGGATCCAGGCTGCCGAGATGAGTTTTCCAAGGGCGGTAGCGGAAATGACACTGATGGACATAGTGACTGCTGATATAGGGCACACACTCGGCATAGAGTCTCTTCTCCTATACATAGAAAAATCACAAATGAGATGGCTTGGATACGTGCTAAGAATGCCAGAGGAACGAATACCAAGAAGAATGCTCTTGGCAACCCCGGAAGGAAGACGGTCAGTGGTTCGTCCCAGATTAAGCTAGGAGAGGCAACATAAAAATGTGTATGAAAACAGAATGAGTCAAGACAGGGGAGTACGGAAACACCTTCGAGTCTTTGGGCCCTCGACCCTACTAGGAAAAGGGGATGAAGAAGATGATGACATTCAATGTAAAAAAATTGGGTTTGTATTATTAATTTTTATGAGAATGTATATGCGAGATTGCAATTTTTAGAACCATAACTTACGTAGAATCTTTGTTCCCATATAAAAGTAATAAACTGAACATTATTTACAATAATTAAGACAATATAAGCATTAATTGACAGGCCGCGGCCAAAAAATTCGTTTTCAATGTCTTGTTATAAATGAATAGTTACTGAATATTTAAATGTATGCGGAATATGTTTTTTTTTATCTTATAAAGCGTAAATTATGGTGATGAACCTATACTAAAATAATTAAGGAATGTTCAATAACAATAATGATATATTTTTTCAATTGGTTGAGTAAATTTGTAGAAATATGCCAACAAATAACGTTGTTATAAATTAGAATACCATGGGCCGTGGCAAAGGCCGGACGCCTGTATGCGGCCGCTTATTGCTTTTGGTGAAAATTCATTACAAATGTGTTACTATGTCAAATTTTACATTAATAAAGAGTATTATTATATTATGTTATCGAAAGCAATTGATTCATCGCATATAATGTTTTTTTTAATAGTTTTATTTGAATTTGCTGTTTATATCTATATTTGTACCCTTGGACGCGTGTCTACATCATCATCCGTGGTAATCTCGTGGACTTCGCGTATTACTAGTGTGGTAATTGCATACAATTGTAAGTCAAATTAAAAACCACTGTGCGACATACTTTTAAATTAAAAAATAATGGAAGAAAAATGGTTGGTTTTTATTTTTATACAATACATATTATTGTAGTAATATTAATATGTTTTTCTTTTATTCTGGACCGAAAATAATTATAATTTAGATCAATACATCAGTATTTTGACATTTCAGTCGGAAGTCAAAATAATAATCAAATGTGCTTATGCGTCATCATTTTTAAATTAAAAAAACAGTGATGTAAGAAAAATGGTTGTTTAATGTATTTTTATACAATACATTTTATTGGAGAAACATGCTTTTTTTTAATTTAAAAAAAGATAAGGTCTTTTTAAATCTTTAGACATAAAATAATCAGAATTCGGACAAATATTACACAAAGACGAGCTCCTTTCGGGTGTTTTAGTATATTTTAGTGTCGGCACCTTATATATTGTATCGTCGTCTCCTTTTCTCACAAATTCCCTCTGTAGCAACGAATACGTAAATGTATCGCAAGTTTATCCGATATTGCGTTTAGTCGACGTCTCATACCTACTCGTCTTGAAAGAGTACGATCTAGTGACAAAATACGTCGAATTTGACAGTTGAAAAATGAATGTACAGCCTTAAGTTTATTTTTCATAATATTAACTCGTTAAGGCGATATGTTAACTATCATTAATTGATTTTTGTTATTTATTTGTCCATAATATGTTAGATTGGTAGCAAAAACAAATTATTTATAACAGTCGTATAAAAAAACGTTAGTAAAACACGTTCATTCAGAAGATTTGTATCAGTAGATATTTATTATAAAAAAACTTTAAAAGATCCGTTCATTTGAACTATGCATGTAGTTCAAATGAACGGTTCTTTTATATAAAATATCTTTTAAAGACCTACATAGTTCTAATGGCTAATGTAGGTAACGTTCATCGTTCATTGAGCGTAAAGATGAATTCAAATAAGGAATAAAAAAGTTCACCTGAAGGATTATTGAAAATTGTGCACCGATGTACGTAACTAATTTCTCAAATAACTTACAATTTCATTACCTTCTCAAATATCACAATGATACGAGGTGCTAGCTCCAGAAGATAAAATTAAAATCTTTTTGTGTCACCACCGATATGTATGTCAGTTATGGCACTGTGCAATCAGTCGTTTTGTAACGGATCTTTATTTATGTATTTTGCATCTTTAGTTCAATGTTAAATTTAGTTCCCGAACTAAATTGAACGAGATTTAGGAACTGTATCTCTAGTTCATTACATAAGACCCGTTCGTTTGCGAACTAATCACCTCTATAAAATCCGTCTGTCTTGGTCACTAGTAGATGTTCTCCCTGGAAAGATCATCTACCTGGATACATTATCTTCACAATTACGATTGTAGCTCGTGCTATACGACACGTAGCGCCATCTTGCTAAAACCACACAAAACTCAATTCATCCAATTTATATGACAAAGAACTCTCAATCATGTCACGGTAGTAAACGTTCAGAGTTACATCGTTATCCGCGGCGTCTTCGAATGAATAAGGTCCAATTACACCTCTTGTACCCCGTGTCAGGATGTAGGTAATGGTCGCAGATGAATCACTTGTGGATTTTCAGTGCCCCTTTATTATATGCAATTACCGGTTATTTTGTTTGTTAACTTAACCGCTGTGGTCTAAATGGGCTTTGTCGCTCAAGATTTTATCATAAAATTTTGAGCAGTCATTAGGGACAAGTATGATTGAATTACTTGATTGTGATGACTTTATGGTTCTGACTTTTAGACTGAAGTTCTTGAGTCTACTGTGTGAGATCTTTATTTATAATATTCTGCGAAGAGACCGCGAAATTCTCAATCTGTTAACGCAGCCTTTTGGACATCGTCGGTTCTTCTACTGCATTTTTCCACACGTTTTGAATATTCTCCATGAGATGTGTATTTTTTACCGTAATACCGCTTGCTCAAAATCGTCAAACAAAATGAATAACTGTAAGCCGATATGTGGTTTTGATTTTGCGAAGAATTAAAGTAATTTTGTATAGAGTATTATCGTAAATAATAACTATTTTTGTAACGGGTTTTAATAAAAACGACGCATTATTATATCGTACAGTATATCGTTACAAATTGCCTCATCTACACTACGTAACTGTCAAACATGAATGCTCAAAATTAAACAAATTTAAAATAGTAGCCGATATATAGTGAATTTTTGTCGGCTTGTTTATAATTATTATCCACTTGATGGAAGGCTATGTAATTACGCTACGTTCAACTTCATCAAATACCTCATTAATCTCATTAGTAAAGAAATACAAAATCCGCATCACTTAAATTTTTGTGAAACTGTGAATTATTTTGTGACAGTAAATTAATCTGTCAAAGAAAATATCTATATTTCAAAATTATAATTTTTTTTTATAAGCATATTAAATTTTTCTGTGATATATTATTTATCAAAATAATAAACGAATTAGTAATAATTAGTAATTGAGGAAATATGAGGAAAAGTTTTAGGGGTTGGGTTACTTATGGAGAATTTTATTAAAGGTTTTTTGACAAACAAAAATCATCATGTGGTCACAACACGCAGTGGTGATAATTTATTTAATTTGTCGGTTAGGTTCATTAGGTAAGTTTTTTGAAAAATATAAAAATGAAATAAACATCTTTTAATTTTTTTCTTTAAATGATTTTTATTTATAATTTCATACTTTTTGCCTTTTTTTAAATTCCTTAATAAGATTCTTAAGTCTAAATGTGGTGTTTGATAATTTTTTTGCACTGATATAAATTCTGCCCAGCTTATTTTCTGTCCAATTTTAATTCTACTGCTGCAAAATGATGAATTGGATAGTGTACATTTGTTCACTATTTCTATTCATTTTATATCGGAAGTGCCGTGTCATTTTGCAAGAAAAAATAACCCTGCTACGGAACTTTTTTTAATTCTTTTGAATATTTTTTCCCAAGCGATAAAATACCATGCTTATTCATGTGGGTAACGGAAGTGATTTGACTAACGAAAGTTTTATCAACCAGTCAGCTTCATACCTACCTACGTATTGTTTCTTTTACCCGTTTCATATTACAGACCTCCCTCAAAATGATTAGCCTTTAAATGTTCACTTTTATATTATTATATATTACTTTGATTACTTTGACGGGTTGGTTGTTACGAGAGTAGAATTCTATCCGTCTGGAAGAATTCTTTCGTGTTCAGTATGTGTTCAGCATTCGTCGAGTATGTAATTGTGCGGGTGAAAGGTGTAAAGTAGAGAAAATGTTTATTGGAACGTTTTTTACTGGTGTGGTTGCGACAATAACATTACTCGAAGGTGCTATAACAGTCGAAAGAATGGTTGTCGCTGCGGCGAGCAGGAGCGCGTTGACCGAGCCTTGCACCTGATTGGCCGAAATTGGTTGCTGCGTACGTCTAGATCCGGGGCAGCTCCCGATCACCATAATACTATGACTGTAACTACGTAGCTGTACACACTAAACAGCAGGATACGAGGTAGTTCAAGAGGCAATTTATTTGGGTGCGCTAATAACGAACACCGTCGACAGCGGGCCGGAAATGAGAAGACGCATTCAACTAGCTAAAGCTGCTGTGAACCAGAATATGGAAACACAGGGATATCAAGTAAGTATTAAATCCTCTCCTCTCCTCTTTGACGTTCCGCAATAACGACTAGCGTAAAGCACAAGTAAGATGGACGCCTTTGAAATGTAGTGCTGGAGAAGATTGTTTCGTACCTTGTGAACAGCGCGACGTCGGCGAGGAAGGCTTCAACCCTGAAACAAATTCAACCATGGCAAGTTCTATTTATGGTAAAAAATTGGGTGCGTGTACCTGTGTACGCGCGTGAGAAGTTATACTTCTTTGGCATACATAAAAAACCACGAGATATGATCCAACTGAAGGTGGTTCGAGTCCCATTCCAGGACTCCAGCAAGTTAGTCGTACTTTCACAGCACAAGCGTTAACTTAGTTTGAAGATAGTAAGAATTTTGATGCCACATGAAATCCGTGTTTGCACCTCTATTTAGACAGTTCTCCATCAACGAATAATAAATCAAAAATGCACATAATAAACGTGATGCATTTTGCTTGTATAAAAAAATAAAATGAAATAGTAAATACGTAATTCAATCGTTACAATAACACATTACGAATTTGATTACAATTTAATTTTGAAACTATTTTTGTTATATCAGCAAGTGGAAACTAAATAATAATAACAGCGCCTGGAGTATATGTGATTTTCATAACAGCATTTTCAAACAACTTGGTGTCGTCACTTATAAGAGTTGGTGTTGGTTAAAAATCATCACTCGGAATACCGCCATCGTGATTTCATTGTGTGAAAATTCCGTTGCACGATGCACGCATTTCGTTGGATCCTAAAGTTTCACCCTAAACGCGCCCAAAGAAGTACAACTTCAGAAAGGTTCTACCAATTTTTCAGCCACGTTTTGCGTCGAAGTGAGAGCCTAGTAAAGGAAATCATCCCGGATACAACTTTGAGCCAAATAACTGGAAGAGTGCTACAGCGGTGGAGGAATGTGTTGCGCCTGACTCCAGAACTCAGGAAAAATACCACGTTGCTAATGTATTTGGTCTTTATTTACGAAATTGCCGTTTTCTAAGACTGGCCTCTTTGAACTTCGATATCTTGCATTCGACTCAAAATTCCAAATTTAAATTAATGTCACAAAAAAAGCTATGCAATTTCATTTTCAAAATTAGTTATTCATTTGTTTTCCCGCTCTTTGCTTTCTCTTGGATATCGCTGTGTCTACGAAATTTCGACCTCAACAACGAGCCTCGTAGACGATCGGCGACTACAGTACTACGGAATTGAAAGCTATAGTAGAAATGAATTCATCTAAAACCACGTCAGAATTAGCAACAGCCTTCAACGAAAGTGACAAAATGATATTGATTGCGTCAAATTGTGAAAATAACTGTAACAGCAAACTCGCTTCGAGATTTGCCTTAATTTTTTGAGTCGGTAAATTAGAGAATTATAGAATTCTGAATCGAATTTGTGATGAAAAGTGTATGATGATCTGAAATTCTTCGCAATTGTCCGACCCAGACGAGGCAGCCAATGTCTATAGTACACTCAAAGGTATATAGTATACTGTCAAGAATTGAAAATGTTGATGGACAAGCTCGCTACGAAATAAGACTTGTTAATTGCTATACTGCCAAGGTACAATGGAATCTTTATTATGATTGCGTTAGATCTGCATTAAGTAATAATAATAATAATGATTGGATAATTTGTATAGCGCCGTTTTCGCGAATGCTCACCTCAAGGGTGCTTATGTAATGTTGTGTTAATCCATTGCCATCATAAAAAAAGTATGCTTTTTTATAATCGAGCTGTATAGATGATTTAAAAATATTTAGATATTATTTAATGTGTGAAATATTATACATTGTACATTATTTCTTTCGAGTAACTTTACGGCAAGATACATTGAAATTTTAATTTTCTCGTCAATTTTATTTTGACGTTTAATTTTTAGGTTACAATATAAACGGTTGGAAATGTGTCAAACATGGAAGCGCACGGTGACAGATCATTTATATTACGATTGATTCAAAAACGCAGTATAAGTGTGTGGTTTTTCCATTACCAGTTTCAAAAAATAATCAAATCGTATGAAAAGCAGCTGACAATGGGCGATAGATAGTTAATCAGAGATACTAGTAGCCGCGCAACGTCGGCGATTGTCGGCGATAGCCGATTGTTTATCTGCTAGTAATTTATTATTTTTTACTAATTTAATTTTTTTTAAATTTAACTTTAAAAAAAAGTTTGTCTGCGCGTATATTGTTATTTCGACGGATTCTTTGAAATACCTGAATTATGCAATTTAAATGTTACATACATTTTCATCATTTTATAAAATTTATGTTCAGTATTTTATTGTTATGCATTCTAAAAAAGTCACATTTAAATTGTATGAGAGTAATATGTTTTATGAGAGCATATTTTTATACAAACATTTGATGAGTCTCTAGGCGTGAGTTAAAGCTCGGGAAATTAAAGCTTATTTTTTTAAGTTTTCTTTTATAAAACTTTATTGTCAGTGGTATATTTTTGTGATTTGTGACATTTTATATTTTGCGCTCTAAAAAACTTTAGCGCTCTTGAAGTTTTTCTTTCAGTGAACGTATCGTTTTGTACATAATATATAGCATTACGTCAGCGACCATAAAAACACAATGCCCTTTACACATCTGATCTTCCCCTCGCGCGGAACATTTTTCTTTTATGTTCGGCCAATATTTCGCTGTCGTCGAATTTCCGATACTAAAACTGGCTTCAGAGTCCGCTTGTACATCACACACACGATACGACATAAACATTGCTGATACCCCCCGCAGCCGGTCGGAGACGTGTGTATCCGTGCGTGGTATTTATTTTCAACCGACTGCCTCACATACGCGCAGGGTGAAGAAAAGTAAGTGTAGAGAGAATCCATTCGGAGGGACGCGGTAAAGCACCCCCAGTCTGCGGGGGCCACTTTGCACAATGCGCGCTGATAGGGCCAGGCAGCCTCCTTTATCCGGGTGTATTCTCTCGCCGGGTTTTTGTC
Source organism: Agrypnia vestita (assembly GCA_016648135.1). Classification (NCBI taxonomy): domain Eukaryota; kingdom Metazoa; phylum Arthropoda; class Insecta; order Trichoptera; family Phryganeidae; genus Agrypnia; species Agrypnia vestita. The sequence continues at coordinate 43,645 of JADDOH010011805.1, forward strand.
ACGAAACAGCGTGAGGAGGTAATAAGACGACTCTCAGCAAAATGAGATGGCTGCGAGGTGACGGGTGCGGCGCTGGTCGCCGCTGCTTGTGCGGCGAACCATTATTCTCATTCCTTCTCGGGCATCGCACGCGTTTTGTACAGATATAAAAGAAAAAAAATCTGAAAATTAATTTAAAAATGTGTTTATTTGTGATTCCGGAACATTTGACATAAATGAGTCATTAGCATTAGCATATACATACTTATGTCTCAGATTTTTCTCAATCATAATTTGAACAGTGGCGAAATTTGTATCGCTGTTATAATATTTTTTCTACACGTGGATTTTTTCTTTATATCTTTGTAATTAAATAACATAATTAATTTAAAATTACACATATAAAATTTTACTGAAAATATGTATGATAGTGAACGAAGTTGTCGATGTTAAAACAGATAATGAGGCGATCCCGAAAGATATATGCGGAAAGACTAGGTTATCTCCTCCTTTGCACATATTTATCACAATCTTTCTAATTGATTTATTTAATTTGTTTCGAAAAGATAATAATACTTACAACAACCAACAATGCTACACTGACTTGATTTCATTTTGAAATATCTAAAATGTTTGTACAAAAATAAAATGTGTCACTTCTCATTTGATACTCACTACATCAAGATACAAGCCGAATGGAAAACTCCTTCGGCAAAACGTCCGCGTATTCTAGGAGAGGTTAAACAATTCCGGAATATTTTATTGAATTCATCAACGTCAAACCTTTCTCACCTCCTTATCAGTTTAGGAAATCTTCAGACCCTCGCCACGTTAGAATGCGGATCGAGGACCGTGAGGTGAGGACATTTCTGGTTTATTTGAATATCTATCTAATTCCAGAACAAATTTCGCTATTTTTTATCGAGAATATGTTTCCCGGAAAACAATATTTCAGCGGGTTGCGATTATTTTCCGTGTTTTCCCTCTCGAACAATTTCAATAAATCCATAAACATTTCCGAGGACTCGTCCTGTGTCGGTTCGTGGCCAAATAGGTTTATAAGCGCGGGAGAGTGGTTACGGGTGTATCTGGGATTTTCGTCGGATGTAAATCTCCACGGTAAAATATATTCAAGCTGACACGGGGTATTTTTCTTTAGGGTGATGTATCCGCGGGACGTTCGTATTCAAACAGTGGTTTCAACAAAATTGTTTACGTGCCGAGCAGCGCCGCGCCCCGGGCGGCCGGCCGGGACTTCTGCAAGGGAACTCTTGCCGCAAAGAATTTATATTACATTTCTGATTGAAAATTACTTGTCCCGACAAAGGAATGCGTTCTCTTGTGTGTGTGTGCGTGCGTACGATGTGGTTATCGGCGTTTTTATAAATGTCATCAGTTTAGGTATGCTATATTTAAAATAAAATATCGTGTTGAAGGATGTACCGAAACGCATTTTGAGAGTTGTTTATTTACACGTTATATCTTGTATAATTTTGTTGATTGTTTTTCCCAATAATTTTCTACAATATAATATAAAATAATATATTTTTATTTCAGTAACCAAGGTCCATACGGGCTTTTATATTAATATTGAAAAAAATGTAGTATAACGTTATAAATATAAATAAATACATAAATATACGCACAAGTAAAAATAAATTACAGCGAAATAAGTTATCCATAAAACATCCCGTTATCTCGATAGTAATAACCAATGATAAATGTTAGTAAAAGTGAATACGTTATGATCGAAATGTCGCATTAATAATATGAGTAATAGATTAAAATAGCCTACATATTTAGTAACGGAGATGATGTTCTGGTAAAAATAAAAAAGGTTTTACCTAAAAATATTCACTGGAAAAAGTAGCCACCGTATTTCTGTCGATTACCAAATAATGCTTAATTAGAGTAATATCGTTTGATTAATCATAGGTCTATGTTGGTGCATCCGTGTCCAGGATTTACCTATAAATATTTTATTAAAATATTGATAAAATATAATTTTCATATAATTATTAACATAAATAAAATAAATCACTTTGTATAAAACCACGAGAATACACAAACTCGTAGTTTTATATAAATTGATTTAATTTAATTTATTTAATCTTATATATCAAACCGAAAATTTTAATATTACTTTACTAATAATTGGTCACGAATGACTGAAGTATACTTCGTGATTTTTTGAATTACCTACATGCTATTATTAAATAATTTGAGCCAAATTTGTGGAGTACATTAATTGGGCTAAACATAGTACCTAAATATGATAAAGATAAAGATTATATGATGACACTAATTCTTAAGGTTTGTCTCTAGGGCACAAACTTTACATATTTACCTAATTACGCAGATTTTGAGGAATGTGATGACATGAGGAAAAATTCAGTATCTTCCACTGATTGGTACGACATTGTATACCGTTATTATATAAAATTTGAGGGGTATAGAAACAAGGCCGCCTTTGAAAAATATAAATCTGGCAATAGAAAAAACTGCTCTTGTAAAAACGTTTGAATATTTAAGAAGCATTTTATTAAAAGCATATTAATTTAAGAATCTCAGCTATAAAATCAGTTACGTTTATCTTTATTTCGTCAATTGCACAGTGGCGGTTTTGTTTCCATACCCCTTATTTACTAGAGTATTTAAGGTGCATCAGCAAATAACAAACATAATGTAGTATTCCTGTATTTGGGGAGGAGAATGGATTGTGACGGAATGAGGTTTTTAAGGAAGATATATGAGCTTTTGGTCCGAGCCCTCCCAAGGATGTCACCAAACGAGGCGAGGCCACCGCCAGCTGCGGCAAGACGAGCGAGCCGGAAGGTGGGGCGAAGCGAAACTCGCTAATTAAGAGATATCGCGCTGAAACAGGAAAAATACGTCTCCTAGGTCCACCAGAACGTAATGGGTGGCACCCACGTGGCTCCAAGTGCTAGTCTTTTTGCAAAGATGCCGCAGAGTACTGTCTAGACGAACATTTGTGGTTTCTCAGATATAGCTACAGCTACTTGACTAGCAGATGGTTTAATTCTATATATAAACTATTAGTGTCCACGTATAGCCACAAATAATAAATAACAGGATACGTCTGTATGAATAAACTAAGAGATTCAACACCAACAAGTATTATTTAGAATTTTGATAAATAGCATTATAAGGTGCAATACAATTATGACATTGTAAAAACATGGAGAATATATACATATTAAAGTAAATAAAATAGGGCTCTTCTTTAACCTTTATGTATTCGAGAAAAACACTACACGTTTATTCGAAAAAAATAATTTCAATTTAATGAACAATTTGAATTAGTCTACACACTTCAAGAATAATAAAAAAAAACGAGTGACAAATATTACTACTATAACAAAGTTTTTTTTTACAAAATTGCATTCGCATACCCGTATACATTAAATTAAGTATAAAATAAAAATTATTTAAAGTCATATTTTAAACACAGCCTTGTTATTTTACACTTTACTTTGGCATTACACCATTTCGAGAAGGGTCTAAGCGTGCTTGAATATATAATAATCAATTTCGTAAATCACATTAAAAATAGCGAAATTCAGTATTCACCCACCTTAATAATTCATACTTAAAAGTACATTCGGGATGTAGTTATTGTCTTTTTTTACGCCTATTACAATCTGTACGAAATTTTCTTCGATTTACTTCTGTAGAGCACGACACTTTTTTGTTTTCCTACTTTGCTAAATCTCTAAGATCTCTTTGTCTTTGTTTCCAATCATTTATTAAAATATGTACAAATAAAATAAACACGATTTTTTTAATCGAAAAAGCGGGGAAATTTTTTTTCCCGGTGTCCGCTTGCAGAGCCGAAATGAAACTAAAAAATAGTAAACAGTGACATAAATACACTGCGAGAGCTTATTTTATCGACAAAAGGATCTGTTTACCCTCTGTTGACCGTTCAATGGCAGTTGCAATAAAAATAAAGTTCGGGTGCACTTTTAAATGCCGCGCCGCCGGATCGACACCTTCGTGTTCTAAGGGTTAAAGTGAAATAGAGTTATTTAACGAGAAAAATTTAATTAAATTCCACTTAAGTACAATTATAAGGATATTTTTATATAAGGTATATTTTTATTAAAATGATGGCCTTTATATTCAGTTTAAAAACACTTCTGTAGTTACCTCGTGAGCTTCGTAAGACGACAATCAATAAAATTAGTGTTGCAACGAATAGTATATTTGGCCAGGAGCGTGGTCGAAGAGCCGAATATTCGGCCTGATTAGCGCACGTTCGAAAATTAGCGCGTAAACTGCAATTGGCAAGGATCGCGCACTCTGCTCTCTGACAAATAATAAGCAGTAGGTACTTAATTGATTTTGCTAGTTTTCATTTGACTTGTTACCTTTTTTTGATCTCTTAAAAAAATAACTTACTTATGTTACATTTCCTTTGATTTTTAGATAAATATCTTAAAATAAGCGAAAAATTAATTTAGTGTGTTTTTTATTATTTACTAGCTGGTGAGCCAACCAGCTATATGTATAGAGTATTACAGTATAGAACATTATTTCATAAGAAGAATTGAATTTTAGTTAGTAACAATTTTAGTTAGTTACAGAAGAATATAATATTTTATAATAATAATATTGGATTATTTATATAGCGCCATTTTTGTGAAAATTTCACCTCAAGGGCGCTTTACACACAAAAAACTCTTACATACTAAAATCATAGAATCACAAAATGAAAAATAAAATAAAAAAGAAAAGAGAAAGAAAAACAGTTCAAACATAAAATAGTAAAAAAAAAACAACGTTAAAAACAACAATATTAAAAAGGTTCTGGGAAAGATTTTGTAAACACGTGCGTTTTAAGTCTTCTAAGAATTATATCGGTACAGCGTATTTGTTTATGGAGTCTGCGGGTTGCAGCAGCGATAATACGCGATAACCTCCCGTGTATCGCGTATTACCGCTCTAACATTTTTAGAAAATGATTAATATTGAACTAGCTGATTGGCCCGGCTTCGCTCGGGACCATAATTCGGAAGCATAGTCGTCTCTTATTTGCTGGTTTCGGCACCTGTGATTGGATTGCCTTTCTGGACCGTCTTCGCTTTGCCAAAATAATAACAGATATTTTAGCGCACAATCATCACACTCTAGAGAGAACCTTCCTAAATTTTCTAGAGCATTCCGAAATCTCATAGAACTTTCTGGAATCTTCTGAAACTTTCCCTTTCCAGAACTTTCTAAAGCACTATAATTCTTTTTGGAACCTCTAGACCAACCGATGCACTCCCTCACTCAGTTTGGAACCTTATGGATCTTTCTGATAGCTTGTAAAACTTTCTCCTTGCAGAACTTTGTAGAGCGTTCTCGAACCCTAGAACTTTCCGGAACCTTTTTAACTCGCTGACACACTTAGCCACTCAGTTTGGAACCTTTTAGAATCTTCTTGAAATTTCTCTGTTCCTACCCTTCTAAAGCATTCGAGAACCTTCATGAATATGTTGTGAATCTTCTAGACTCACATACACACTCCACTACACTATTTGGAACGTTAGAGAAATTTCTTTAGAATAAAGAATCTTCTAGAACGTTCTCCTTCCAGAACATTCTAGAACTTAATCGAACGTTCTGGAAACTTCTAGACTCACCAACACACTTCGCCACTCAGTTTGAAACCTTATACTTATTGAACGTTTTCCCACCAGAACCTTATAGAACTTTATGGAACGTTCTGGAATCTGCTAGTCTCACTGACACACTCTGCACTCAGTTCAGAACCTTATAGAATATTTGGAAATATTCTAGAACGTTCTCCTTCCAGAACTTTCTACAGCTTTATCGATCGTTCTGGAACCTTTTAGACTCACCGACACACTCCGTCACTCATTTGGAACCTAATGTTTGAGTCTTATATTCTCTTCTGTTTCTATTGATATTAATTTTTGTTCAATTAGTAATAAGTACTGCGTAGTACGTAAAAATTGAGGTCCCCACAACTATGCATTTACCTATGAAATAAAACATCAGAATCGACGTGATTCGTAAAATATGCAAAGAAATCAATTATTGGACAGAGGCCGTGGAGGGGGTATGGTAAGGAAGTTGGGATGTGAAGATAGCGATATTGAATTGGAGGACTTATATCGCGAAATATTTTTTCATAATTTCTAACATTATTAAACGATTCAACCTAAGGTCTCTATGTTATTAAAATATAAAAATTCAATGGTGTGTTATCTTTGTCAAAAGTGTGTCTATTTTAAATTAGTTGATGTATGTGCATCTTTATGAAGTATAGTAGTGTCGATGCCGGTTTCAAAAGATTACTTGCCATAAAACCGTGAAGGATCATCTTACATAATAATGACTAAAAACAACCCTTGCGTGTAATTAACGTGTCACACTCGGAGGCCCGGGCCTCATTAGCTTCTGGTCATCATCAATGTTGTTGTTGTTATTTCCAGCGAGTTATGGACAGACAGACGAACATTTGAAATAAGGATAGTTGATAAAATAGAAAAATAAAGATAATTCAGAATAAAAAACATTAGTTGGTGTACGTCCGCCTTGATGAAGATATAGTAGTATCGATACCGATTGACGACATGGGAATTAAAAAACTGGTTTACGATATGGGAATCAAAAATAAAAATTAACAAAATTTTTATTTTTAAAGGAGTATAAAGATGCCTCCCATCTATGTGCCTGACTATTTATAACACTGGCTGCAGCACCACGTCGTTTCCGAAAGCCGTTCCGTTTCGCTCCTTGCTTCTTCTCGTGCGGACTTTTCGCGCTGTTCAATTCACTTTACCTACTGACGTCAGGCAGTATGGCAGCTCTGAATGTCAACATCAATCCAGCATAGTCTGAGACCCTTATAAGTCTTAATCCATATTAATTTTTATTGTTGTTCTTGGGGTCAACTATATATACTCATATTTTAATCTTTCTGAAAATTCATTAATTGCATACTCCTCAACTGGAAGACACACGTGTCAATCCCTGAAGTAGTATTAAAAAAAATATTCCACAACTTATTTTCCAGTTTTTGAGAAAAAAAAAACAATCGCCAATTTGTAATCTAAACTAAGCCGCAGAGTTATGAAAGGATCAGAAAACTTTATCATTTTTATTGAATCCTGTTGAAGTTCACACTTTTGAATTAAAACTTTTGCCTTTATCGGAATTTGACGAGTCCGCATTTAAACCACATTTAAAAATTTACGAGTAGACTTAAAATAAAAATGATTGAAATTGAGCTTTGGGAATGAGGAAAGTCATTAAAATTCTATTTTATTTATTGTTTTTATTAATATAAGCTCACCTTGTCCCAGAAAATTTTAGAAAAGCAAGAATGGAATAAAACGTATCACATATAAATATTGATTGTAAATAAATCAAATAAATATTACAATTTTTACTTTTAAATATTATGTTATTACACATTAAATGATCTGTTTAGTACTGAATATACTTCAACTTTGGGTCTGCTTGCGCATTCGAAAATAGCTCTTTTCAAAAATAAGCATTTTCAAGAACTATCGTCGCTAAAGCGCTATACTAATGATAATAATGTATAAGGAAAAATTACAAAGACAAAAATGAAAAGTTTTTATATGTTTATAATATTTACTTACAATATATTTTCTATTCAGGGGTTACCCCACCTCGGCGTTCGGAAAAATAAGTATAATTTTTTATAATGCAGGCATTAAATAGAACAATTTAATATTCATTTTACACACATACATAGTATTTTTATGAAGAATTTTCAATGGTAAAAATTGAAAAAAATTAAAAAAAAGGCGGAGATTTGAGTCGACAAGTAGAGCTCTGTTTTAAAAATCCTCGCTGATGGTGTACTTGATTTCGCTGTTAGGTATTGTCTAAAATACAAAAATTTATTGTGTGATGAAGGGAATAATTTTTTATATTTTTTAAAAAATGAAGGCTATTTGAAAAAAACAACTCAAATTTTCCTTGAAATTCTGAGTTTAAAATTTTTACAACTTTTGAACATGACACCCAATCAAAAATATCTTAAGTCACACTTTAGATACTATGAAAACAAATAACTATTGTGAAAAAATAGCCAAATCGGTTGAGTGAATCGGGAGATATCATGTACACCGTTTTGAAAAAAATACGACGTCAGTGACTTGAAATCGAATATTTTTTTTAATTATACGAGGTCTTCTATTATTGCTGTGATGTCTTCTGGGTGAAAACAGAATTAATGATGCTGGTGTGAGACTGGGTCTTAACATGAACGTGAGTAAAACAAAGTTCAAGGTGTTTAGTAGGCAAGATCACACGGGAGCCCGCCTCACATTGAATGGGGCTGGTATAGAGAGAGTGACAAAGTTTAAATACCTTGGAAGTATCCTAGCGGAAGACCTCGACCCAGAAACCGAAGTCAAATGCAGAATTGAAGCATCGCGAGCTGCTTTTAACAAAATGAGACAGATATTCTGCGATGACAATCTTAACCTGAAACTTCGACAGCGACTGGTCAAATGTTATATATGGTCAGTCCTGCTGTACGGAGTGGAATCGTGGACCCTCAAAGTGAGTAGCATGAACCGGCTGGAGGCGTTCGAAATGTGGATACATCGGAGAATGCTCCGGATACCCTGGACGGATATGGTCAGCAACACAAGAGTTCTTCAAAGAGCTAGAGTGAATAGAGAGTTGCTGACAAATATCAAAATCCGAAGGGTATCGTATTTGGGTCATGTGCTCAGAGGAGAAAAATATGAATTGCTCCACCTGATTCTTATGGGCAAGATAGAGGGTCGTAGAGGTGTTGGAAGGAGACAAATTTCCTGGCTCCGCAATATACGCGACTGGACGGGCATAAGAAGTGTTGGAGAGCTGTTTCGTGCTGCCCAGGACAGGGATGCTTTCTCTCGGGTGATAGTCAACGTTGGGGGGACCTGACATGACACCAAAAGAAGAAGAAGATGTCTTCTGATTCCTTTTGAGCTGTTCTTTTCAACTTTATGGCCTTTTTAGTCTCCTGTTGAGCTCTTATGTTGGCTATGGATATAAGCTGAGAATCCAACTTTCAAGGTTTAATAATTTCATCATATGTAATACACTAGTATGTCCATCAATAAATATACTAGTTGCAATATAAGATGCAATTTCAACAATTTTTGCACCATTGCGCACTGTAATGTACTTTTGGAGCCATAGACCAAATAACAGCCTTTAGACTTTCATTGTATACAAATAATATAGAAATATAATATATAAAAAAGGGGGTCCAGCATTCATGACAACAAATTTACCTTAGTTATGTAAAGCATCCAAAACTCTTCAAAATAACTAAATTATATCCTTTGGTAAGGCTTTGGACCCTCATTACGGTTCAATCGCCCCCTGAGTTTCGAGACAACTCCGATACGCCCACTACTAATTGCGATAACTTCACTATTATGGGGAATTTTTGAATAATTAAAGGCTTAAAATATTCTTATGTATAAAAAATTTAATTAGCCAAGAAAAAAAATCAATTTTTTGAAAATTTCAAGGTGGCGTAACCCCTTGAATCAAATATCGTGGTCCATATTAATATAAATTATAGAATATGAAACAAAATATTTGAAAAAAGCAGATCTAAAAGTAACGCGACGTTACTGATTTATAAAATTTGTTTCTCATCATTATATTACATTAACTTCTCTCACTTTACATTGCACTATTGTCGCACAGGCAAAATAATTTTTGAATTGACAAAATAAAAAAAAAACGATATGCGTTTTCTACATGTAGTGAAAATATTATCCTCCACTCAGATCGGTTTATTTACAATTTACAAACCTGATTGACAGTATGCTTTATTAGCACGTATTTCCGAAAAATATGATAACGTGGATCCAACGGAAATAAAAATAACGTATAAAATAAATGAACCAATAAATATTTTATAAATAGACAAATCACCATGAAAATTTAAAACTTAATTGATTTATAATCTTTCATAAATTGAGCCCTTGCCCGGAATAACGTTGTATCCAACAATACTCTCATTCCGAGAAAAATTGAAAAAACGAAACTAGTTACAATTTATTACATTTTATATTTTAAATATAACAAATATATAATTCTTAACTAATCTCAATATAAAATAGGGGGAAAAGTCAATTAAATTTGAATCTATTGTAAAAAAACATGCTGAATCAGTGGAAAAACGTTGTATATGAAATTTTCACAAACAACGTTATTCCGCAAAATGGATTTTTTTATTCTGCTTTACTTGATAATGCCTTTTAAAAGCAGCATGTGCTCATCTAACATGAATTCACAAATGTCATCGAGGTCCTTGAGCTTAACAGTCTTATTGGCAGTAGATTAGAATACATTGAAGTGTGTTCCAGGCTCCCTAACTGCATGATTTTTTTCCAAACGGTAGCCAATCTTGCCCTCCTTCCACAAATAGTTGGTAGAAAGCTATAGGAGGTCCATGATTCTAATTTTTTGTGGAAGGTTTGAGCTCTGATTGTGATGAGAGCTTTTACGGAACGATAAGTCTCTCGTACATACTATTACCTATTACATATCTCCACACATGTTTGCTGAATACGGCGTCGGACATTCAATTTCTTAATACACAAGACGAGATGATTACTTTTTTCATTGTAATTCAGTAACCTGAATACTGATTAAATATTTATCTTGATATTAAAATGGAGAAAACAACCCGGATTTAAACATTTTTGGCACAAACTCGACCCTGCGAAAAAGAATGAGGAATTAAATAAACTTTTTGTATCGGTGTTATATTAAGTTACGATATAAAGAGCACTATAAAGCCAGCATTATTATCAAAAAGCATTTCAAATATCAATATGGATAAATCAATTGAGTAAAATCGGTTAACGTTCGACAAAATAATATTGTCACATATGAAATCACAATATCAATCAGAACTGCCAAATCGTATACAACGTTATTCCACAAACATGTTCCGGCGGGTCAATTGCAGGTTTGATAATATTTTTTCTGGATAAAAACTCCGTTCCTGCATCCTTCAACTTATTGGCTTTGATATCTTTCCAATTTAAAACATTAGATGTTCGTTTTCTCCCTTTATTCATGTGAATTAAACCACGCTCCACGATATTGACGCTCGGCGACGCCATTTTGAGAAACACTATACAACGTTATTCCACAAACCAATAACTTTAAAATGCAGCCAAAAGCCTAAATATTTTTTTCTTGACATATTATTTACCTTAATCGATGCATAATAACATACCTAACATAACTCCATCAATAACTCAAAAATGACATTTGTGTCGGATACAACGTTATTCCGGGCAAGGGCTCAATTATTTATGCATATTATTGACATCTCACTACCATTTTCGGTTTCAAGCCCGGTTACAAAAACAGGCTTGTTGGGTAAGGTTAGGTTCGCGTCTGATGTAAAAAATCCTCTAAGTTCACGGTAACGGAAACAAAGCCTTGGAAAACGGACAGATTTATGCATTAGGATTAAATGATTTTAGAAACCAAACATAGAATAGCATGCTGGAATATGACTCCCTAAAATAAACGAGAGCAAGAGATAATACAGGAATTAAATAACCAGTAAATTGACATCTGTGGACTCTCAGAAACAAATAAGAAAGGGTGAGGCACGTCCAGATACTCAAACTATATCCTCGCATATAGCGATAAGGAAATGAGGACCAGAGCTCACTCAGAAGAATCAAATTGAAGGTATCCAATACGTCAATAAAATGATAATCAAAGTTATATTTAAGAGCCCCCAGTACACGCTGAAGTAGTAAAGTTTCACATTTCTAACACTGGACTACGCGCGATAATGGCGCCACCGCCGAAAAATTTATCAAAAATTCCAACAATATATAGTATTCATACAGTATTCTTGATTCATTTAAGTAATTTGAACAAAACAGAAATGCGCAAACTTCAACGCGTGATTTTTAATCGCGTAGTACTGTGTGCATGACCCTTTTTATATATGCATTAAATTTGCATCTTCACCGGTGATCTTGATATGCCTTTCAAAGCCATGCCTTGATATACCAAGGCACACGAGAGATGTGCTTATTTTTCCGCGATGCGTTGTTGAAATATATTATCCAACTGATAATTTTTCTAATATATGATTATTTTTGATTTTTAAGACAATATCAAATATTTGAAAAAAAACCTATTACTTTTATCTTGTACGTAAATACGTAAATATTTATTAAATGGCTTTAAGAAATTAATATAAATAAAAATTTACTGTATTTTCACTACTATATACAGGGTGTACTAGCAGCAGAAACTTGGCCGGTAGATTCCTACCTATGTTATGAGTCGAAAATGTTCGAACAACCCTTACCTAATATCAATACTTAAGGAGATATGCGACATTAAAGTTTACATTTTAAATATATTATATATATTACCTTCCTTTAGATAATTGGAGGGATGAAGGGACACAACTGGATCTATTGAATGTTTGTAAAAAAATGTTTTAATCGATATTTTTCGTAAGTGAACAGTTTGTTTACACTGCCATCGGAAAGATGGATAAAGTGGCCTATGTAATCGTATAAGAGCTTTAAAACCAGTAGAATCACATTACACGCGAAAAGACAGTTCAAAACTGTTTTTAAATGGTGGCTTTCGCCTCTTATTTGATTTATACAATGAGTGGGAGACAAATGATATTATAAAATGTCAGACCATACGGCAATATCGTGATATTGTCAACGAAAACTTTAAGTTATATTTTCGTATATCAAAAAAAGACCAGTGTGACCAATGTCACATTTTTAGTAACATTAATAACCCTTCTTTAGAACAATCAGAAATATAAGAAAAACATGTATCCAATAAAATACAAAAGAAAAAACAAGATAAAAAGGTGGCTGAATTATCACTAAATACAATCAGAAATACAAGAAAAACATATATCAATAAAATATTAGCTAGACAAAAGAAAAAACAAGATAAAAAGGTGGCTGAATCATCACTAAATACAGAAGTCATAGCTACTTTCGACGTTCAAAAGCTGCTAACTGCACCACACGGCCAACTAAGTGTTTACTAAGGCTAAGGCCACTTTATTACAAACGTAAATTATTGTCGATAACGAACTTGTTGTCTCAAGTTGTCTACTCGATTTTATAATGAAGAAGCATGAAAAGGGAGTAAGAGACATTAGATTTTGATCTGACAACTGCGTTGGCCAAAATAGAAACAGAATTTTGTATGCATTTTATATGTATGCAGCCAAAAAATATAGTGTCAATATTAAGCACTCGTTTCCGGAAAAAGGACACGCTCAAAACGAAGGGGACGGTGTCCACATCTTAATTGAAAGGTCCGCAAAAAATAAATTTATATACACCCCGTCAGAATGGTACTGTTTAGTCAGATGGGCAAAAAAGATGGAAAAACATATAAAGTAGTAGAAATGAATTATTCCAACTTCGTTGATTTTAAAACCGTTTGAGTAGGACGTAACTGGATAAAAAATGTGAACGGAGAAAAAGTTCAATGGAATAAAATTAAAGAAATCAGTATTTCTTTGTGATGATCCTTTGTGTGATGTGATGTGATGAAGAAATGATCCTTTCAAAATAAATTACAAATATGATTTATCTACCAGTAACTATTTAACTCTAGCAGTAACAATCAATACTCGCGGTCGAAAAAAAAACCCGCTAACCTAAATCTAAACCTAAACCTAAAAAAAAGCAAAATAAAACCAAAACTACATAGTATAAATCCTTTATATACCAATCCTTTACAAATTCCGAAAGTAAAAAAGATGATATTTTAAGCATGTGTAATAGTGTAATTATTCCAAATTCTTATCATAATTTTTTTAATAACTTAGACGTAAATTTAGATAATGAACAAAATATTGATTCCAATTCCGAGCAAGAGTAGGTAGATGATGCCTTTTTATTTCATTTTATAAGTATTATTTTTCAAACAGAAATCCCGGAAAACAATAATACATTAGTAATAGTATGCTGCTTTTTTATTGAGGTCAAATAAAAATTTGTAAAGTTTTTATTTTATTTTCATTTTGTTTTTTTTTTAACAATATTATGAGTATAAAATGTTCAAAAACTATGTTGGTTTCCACGAAGGATTGTTATCAAGATATTTTATTTAACTTTTTTGCAAAGAAATCTTAAGGTTGTTTTAATTTTTCGAATACATAAATATTATCAATCACCTATTATTTTTATTTAAAATTGATATTTTATTTGTTGTTGCTGTTCTTTTGTTTATTGAATATTCTACATATTTATTATTATGTGCTACAAATGCTACAGTACAAGTTGTACCAAGATGAGAAGAAGCAGGTACAACTTTACCATCTCTATTAATTAGACCAAGAGTCTGACGATCTCAAAACACTTTAGAAGATGCAACCTAGTCATCTAAGACAAACTTATAAAGCAGGTGATGAAAATTAAATATCTGGGTGTTGAGATATCTAGTCACTGATCTCTATAATGAAGTTAGAGAGAAAACTAATAAGTCAGCAGCAATATCCGGCTACTTCAAGGATACAATATGGAGGAACAAGTAAAAAACCTTTGTCAGGCCTAATACTACATATGGTAAATTAATAAACTGAGACCGACACAATTAGGATTAAAAACCATCTTTGGACGTTTTAAATGAGAGTACTGAACACCACAGCAGGGAGTACTCTCTAAGACAGAGTTAAAAATTCTGAAATAAGAGAGATATGTCGGACAGAATGATATAACAATTTCCCATGTGGTTGCTCACAATATACCTGTGATAATTAATGATCTAGAGCAAGAAAAAGAAGAAGAAGAAGAAAAAAATAAATAATAAGAATAATAAAATCACTCATTACAACCGTCACTATTCTGACCTCAGGGCGACCATTAAGTAATCGATGATCTTTTTCTGATATCAAATGCCTTGAAATTATAGGAGTTGATTACTTTAGGACTATTACGTTGAAACCGATTTTCTAAAAGTGTCGCTATTTGAAAATTTCCGGACCTGTAGTGCGCCATAAATACACAAAAGTAAAATTACAAAAAAAAAATAACGGAAAATTTTATCGTGTTTGCAACA
The DNA here is from genome assembly GCA_016648135.1 of Agrypnia vestita. Lineage (NCBI taxonomy): Eukaryota > Metazoa > Arthropoda > Insecta > Trichoptera > Phryganeidae > Agrypnia > Agrypnia vestita. Next base: position 58,729 of record JADDOH010011805.1, read on the forward strand.
TAACGAAAATGAATTGATTGGCTATAAATTTTTTTTCTGTATCCTGTATTCTGTATCCCTATTTTCTGCATTTTGTATCCTTGAAATGCGTTATAAACCCGCGAAAAAGCTTCGGTCAGTGACTAGGCAAACCAATGTTCACTAAACTGTTTAAAACTCGCGCTTTATGCATTCTGCCTGACTTTGTTACGACTTCTAGGATAAAATAAAATCAGAAAGGATCGTCGACGCATTACGTAAGCAAATTGTGAAACTCAAAGTCAGAAAGTTTTCAAGCGGAATAAAAAAATGTATTTGGTTTTAATTATGTATGTAAAATAAATTATATAATTTAAATTTATTTTATGCCTTCCATTCTTTTTAAATTTTCTATTTCTAAATTACGAGTTTTTCTTATAAACTTTAATTAACTAAAAACTTTGTATAAACCACTTGGAGTAATATTATTGATGGATTTGGCGTTAATATTGAAGAAATTATTCATGACGATCAATAAATTAAAATAAAATTAAAGTAAATTGAAACACCAGTAGTAAAATATGAATATATTATTAAACTCATGCAGAGGCAACAAAGTTAACGTTTTTCACTTAATTTGATGATCACTTGGAGTAACTTTACATCTACCGGTTTCTACACCACTACTTCGTCTTCGACAGGATGGACGCACACTTATTATCCATTACTTATTCTTCTGTGTATAATCTACACTATACACAGAAGATTATGAACGGCCGTGAAAATCTAAGGACATTTTTTTCCATTACTTATTGTTGACCAAAATAAGTAGGTTAATGGATAATTAGTGTGCATCAAAATCTATATATGTATATATATTATACAAAAACAATTCAGGTGTATCAGTAAATTTGGGTGTTTTTTAATTCTTAAAATAGTCGCAGGTGTGACCAGTAATAAAATTGTACACCTTAAATTTATTTAAAAAATATTCTATACGTAAATATATGCACTTTATTTATTTATATATTTAAAATGTCTTTATTGCTTTGATAGTCGCGGTATTTATTTACAATAAACATTATAACGTTTGTTTGTAGTTTAAATAATTAGAAAATTATTTTTATATAAAATTTAATAATTTCTCATAAATATTGGTAATAAGAAGTTATATATTTATATTTAGAAAATATTTCAAAATTTTGCCACTAAAAGGTTCTAGCAACAGGACTCAGGGAAAAGCTTTCTGGTAATCCATTAAAATCTAAAATTTACCAGAAAACTGATTGGTACATTAACCCTGGATTATTCCATAAATAAACATTTTTGCTCGCTGGGTTGATGTAAAATACAAAAAATAATGTACCTAAACTTTATTTTTTATTGGTAGATATGTACAACTAAATATACAGTAGTTTTCAGAAAAACTTGTGTTCATTTTATAAATTGTGTCATTCAAAAAATATCAACTTAAATAAATAACATTTCCTAAAATATTTCATATCTACCAAAGAAACAACATTTGGAATGAAAACGCTTTGTAATAATATTTGTATTGTATACGAGTAAATAAACAAAATACCCACTAACATGGTTTTAAAATATACTTACATTTATAACATACCTCTATAATAATTATAAGAAAAATTACTTTTTGCTCCTCGTAGTTACATGGAATCCCACGTAACCTTGTGTATCAGAAATGTTTCCAAAAACGCGTCCAAACCTCAAAACATAGCAGAGAACGGAGTATATAAAAACTATTAATATTAGAGGCCACCCGTATAACGCTTAAATTGTCAAAAATTAAAATAGTACGGTTCTATATCACCCTAAGGATTATAATCTAGGCTTAAGACCTCCACTAAAAAAATATTTCACGTGTGCTGTAACTTTTTAAATATGAATTTGCAAGGCAATACGACTTTGTAGGGAAAAAGATAAATTAAATTTTTTACCGGAGCTTTGCATGAATGTCTACTTTGAGTTCACAATACATGAAACAACTGAATTAAAGCATATTCTTTATAATATAAAACGGGGATTTATATATCACACACTATGTTCAATTATATAACAATTCAACTATGTTCAATTATATAACAAACATTCAATTAAGCGTAACATCACATCAAAAGGCATCGGGATAGTGTCAGATAGGTGTGACATATATATAATATATCCCGATCATTGGACGGTACGGACGGGAGCTGGGTTTAATTAACGACCCGTGTCCCAATATTGTATACACGCGTGTGTGCTCATTGTGTGTGCGTCCCCCTACTGCCACCGTCGGATAATCAGAGGGGCTGCCAGATGTTTAAGTGATCGAAATACAAAATTGGATTAATAAAAGCTCCTGGATTAAAAATAAGAGTAAATTTATATGTCGGTATATCTATCCATTTTACCGGAGCAATAACGTTTTTAAAAATGTTCTTAGGTTTTAACGGTTGTTCAAAATTTTTTGATTAGTGTTTTCTATATTATATTCAATTAAGCTCTTCAAGACTCAAGGAAATGAAAATCTTTATATTGCCAGAACGAAATTAGACAAAGTATTATTATACTCTAGCTGCGATGTAAATGCTGGGATCCTTCTGTTGAAATTAAATGCCACATTGAGCAACCTCGTGCAACCTTTTTCCGTATGAAAAAGATGTTCGGCAGTCATGATTTCAATCTTCTATTATGAATGCGAATGGTCAGATGACTAAGAATAATTATTATTTTATGGAATAGATCATGGACACTCACCGTAGAATTGATAAGGCGACTTGAAGCAGTCGAGATGTGGATCTACAGAAGAATACTCAAAATAAGTTAGATATAGTTATGAATGAAGTTATTATGGTTCGGATGAAGAAAGAAAAAAGGGATTAAAACTATTAAAATACAAAAATTTCAATATCTCGGAGATTTGCCGGACGTCAGGGCCCTGGAAGAAGCAGAACAATATGGCTGAAAAATCTAAAATGGGTTACTGTTTTGGCTAGTCTACTACAGAGTTATTTCGGGCCACAGTAAATGCAAGTGTCTATAACCAACAAGATAGCAACGTCAGTAACAGTTTTCTGGGACATCCATTCTTCATCATCAGGGACGACGTGTAGCTTTGAGTGTTGATGTTGTGGATAAGTATTGGCTTACAATACCGTGTCGAAAGCAGGGTTTATCTTTGTAGTACATAGAAAGGTCTTACATATACAGAGAATATCTCAGAAAACTCTGATCGGAATTTTTCGATATATATTTGACAGAATAACTAGTTTACTAGCGATCATATGATTTGTCCTCAGAAAAAGGTAATAGAACGTCAGATATTTGTTCTGGCGTCATATACACTGTCTCCTCAAAATTTGTTGATTTTTAAATCTTTAAATCAGACACTCCTCGAAAATTGATAATAGTTTATTAAATCTTGTCAGGTCTTTCAAAGCTGTTTCTTATAACTATCCGTAAAAGTACATTCCGATGCCAAAATGCATCTAGTGACCCTTTTTGGTGTCAATTATACTACAGATTTTCATATGCATCTAGTTTGGTTATATGTCACACGTTTATATATGAATTTGTACACGTACAAAGCTTTCAACTATTTTCAGTATATTGCCATTCTTGTTTCGCTAGTTCTATACTTCATTTTTAATACATCGGTACGAGAACATCGTATTTCATTTACCGCTTTGGATGAAAAATTCCTATTTGTATGTTCTGAGCGCCATTAAATGTAAAATGACTGTAATAAATGTAGAATTCCATTAAATGTATTTGATATTGCTTAAATTTAAGATTGAATTTTTATAACTAGTTTTCTGAAATACAAGCGTGGATTTTCACGGCCAATAGTTGAATTCATTTCTTTCTTTCGAACTTCGAGCAAAGATAGTCGGAAATAAATTTTATTACGTAAGTATGAACAAATATCCTTCATATTGAAGATTTATGAACAATTTATACATATTAAAGAAGTAAAGAAGAAGAAGAGTTACTAGTTTATTTTCAATCAGTATCACTTTTTTAATTTCTTCCAATTAAATAATAACTACCTGATTGGCCCGGCTTCGCTCGGGATCATAATTCGGTAAGCTTAGAATTGTGTTGACGTCTCTTTTTTGCTGGTTTCGGCACTTGTGATTGGATTGCCTTATTGCACCGTTTTCGCTTTGCGAAAATATCAATAGATTTTTTAGCCAGGCAATCATAACTCTCTAAAGGTCTATTTTAGAGAGAACCTTCCAAAACTTTCTAGAGCATAGAAAATAGAATAGCATAGCTTGTAGAACATTCTGGAATCTTCTAAAACTTTCCCTTTTCAGAACCTTCTAGAGCATTATAATTCTTTCTGGAACCTCTAAACCCACTGACGCACTCCCCCACTCAGTTTGAAACCTTATAGACCTTTCTGATAGCTTGTAGAACTTTCTCTATCCAGAACTTTCTAGAGCATTCTGGCAGCTTCTCTTAATCTTCTGGAACCTTCTAGACTCACCGATAAACTCAGTCATTCAGTTTGGAACCTTATAGAACCTTCTTAAACTTTCTCCTTCCATAACCTTAATGAACGTTCTGGAACCTTCTAGACCCCATGACATACTCCATCTCACTGTTTGGAATGTTAGGGAACTTTCTTTAGAAGAATAAAGAATCTTCTAGAACGTTCTCCTTCCAGAACATTCTAGAACATTATCGAATGTTCTGGAATCTTTTAGACACACCGACACATTCCACCACTCAGTTTAGAGCCTTATAGAACTTTCGGGAATTTTCTAGAACCTTCTCTTTCCAGAACATTCTAGAGCAGGTTTTTCCGGAACCTTCTAGACCCACCGACACAGCCGGCGCGCCTATTTTGAAGCAATCTGAAGCATTTGCGGCCTTCCCATAACAAAACAAGGCGCTAGAAAGCACACTTTCGTCACCCACTCCCACCCACGCGCAGCCACCCCCACCTAACTCGCACATTGTCGATGTGACACCAAGGGCTATCCATCACCATAACCACCGGTGGGTGGTTGTGGAAAAAACTTGGCGGGTTGAGAAACACGGGTTTCTTTTTATATATATATATATATGTTTTGCTTGAGGTTTCCGCGAGCGTTATTGTATGTAACAAAAGGAACTTCTGGACTCCCTCGCGTTTTCTGTAAATGGTCTCCGTGAGAAGACCAAGGCCGACGTTTCGACACGGTATCACGTGCCATTGTCAAGGCTAAAAGGCCTCAAAAGTTACGGACTAGCCGTACTTGTTCGCGGGTGACATGAAAGTCTCCCACCAATAAGGGAGTCACCCGCGAACAAGTAGGTAGTCCGTACTTTTGAGGCCTTTTAGCCTTGACATGGCACGTGATACCGTGTCGAAACGTCGCCTGGTCTTCTCACGGAGACCATTTACAGAAAACGCGAGGGAGTCCAGAGTTTCCTTTGTGTACATATATAGATATATATATTATATATTATATCTATATAGAAATATTGATTATATTGATTCCGCAGTGAACAAAGTTAATAATTGTATTCTCAGAACATACTTATAAAAATATTGTGTACGCGACACAAAATCGCCGCGTACGCGGGAAAAAGATGGCAAAGTGGACTGTATTTTGAATGGGAAATGAAAGACGTTTCGACTCATCTTTTTGTTGTGGCGTCCCTCGAAGCGATCTTACTTCACCGAACAACTGTTTCACTTGGTTGGCCATCAACGCTCGTTACTCCCGAAGTTCGGCGATGACGAAATTAGATGAAATTTACAAAATGTACAATTAAACAACGAGACGAAAAATTGGAGCTTTTAACACAAAGCCTCGTCGAAACGAGAGGGGATTGGAAAACAATTGAGGGTAGAATATTTTTCGATTGGGACTAATCAGTGTTGCCACATAAGAAAAAAACAATATTCTTTTAATTCGATTTTTGTGCCAACGTGACGTCACGAATATCGAACATATTGTTTATGAACAAATTTACATGCGGCCGCTATTGTGGCTACGTATAAACGAGTTATATTCTCCAGATTCACGTGCGCAAGTTCAATAAATTGAATAATTAGTCTAGGATATAATACGAAGCGTTTATTATTATAATCACAACGTAAAGAGGCATGTCGAATTAAAAAAATAAAATAATTTTATGTTCAAATACCGATTTACTCAATTTGTAAGTTGGGATATTGAAGATTTAATGTTTTATTGTTCATGAAAAAATCTTCCAAACCAATCAATATTACAGCCATGCATTGTATGATTTATTAATTTGATTTATTTAATAAATGAAGCGCATAAAACGTGAATAACGGGAAATGTTCGTTAAAATCACATTTGCAGTGGATCCGACGTTTTATGGATAACATCGAGAAACAGTTAAAATTAAATAATGGGAGCTTTGAGTTCACAGGTGCAACAAGACACGGTGGGCGGGCGCAGAGTGAATGTAATGCACACATACTAATACAATCACCATTACTAGTTCATATAAACAGAAACAGTTTATTTTAAAAGTACTCAATGAACATTAATGAAACAAAAATTGATTTAAACAACGCTAATCTATTAGCAGATGATGAAAAATTGCAAATGATTGACATTTGACCGTTGGAATATCACAAAACATTTAATCAGCAAATATGGATTAAGTAACAGTGCGGTTTCTGCAAGTGACATGCGGTTCACATCAAATTAGATGACAAATTTACTTGCCAAGTACATAAAACTCGCAGGGTAGTTAGTTAAATAAATATTGTTAATGTCAATTCTATTAAAAAGATAGTTAAAATCTGGAATTCTGAATGAATTTTTGATATTTTTGTATACATTTTAGAAAAATAATACCCGTTCTTTTAATTTATTGATGTTCGAAAATTGTCAAAAATGTTGAAAGGGTTAAAGAATTCAATTCAATTCAATTCAATTCAATTTATTTCACGATAATATGTACATGACAAACAAAATGTTTAAGGCATACATATTAGGAAGTATATATCAAAAATGAAAATATTTAATAAATTAAAAATAACATAAAATCTGGTCAAAGGTGTAGGAGAATCCCGCTTCGGAAAACCCCCTCAGACACATGGAATATATCAATACCCAAAGCAATTTTGTTCAGCATAGCTGTGGCTTAGCAAAGGAAGTAATAATAATTCAAAAACAATATTTTTAAAAACACACATTTTCAAAAAACCATTTAACAGATCAAAAATTATTTTTATTACTTCATATTCGTGCGAAGATATGCGTGGGTAATTACATAAAACCCACAAAAACGGAGCGATGTTATTAAGTTCTAAAACATCGCTGGTTTGGTAATTTATTAAAAGATTAAATAAAATAACACTTGTTTTTATAATAAACTAGCTGTTCGTACCCGGCGTTGCTCGGGTTAAGGATTCAATTAAATATAAATTTGTGGGGGAACACAAAAGTTCCTTTATTTTGATAAGTTCCTAATAAAAACAATGTTTTTATTAATTCTAGGCTGGGATGGATACGATTTCCAGGAGGGAATTGTGTCTACATATGCCGGGACCTAAAGGAAAAGAATGCAAATATTGGGATTTGTACAGAAAATAAATCGGGTGGGGTAAAAAGGGGAGGGGGAAAAGTCGCGTTTGTTACCCGCCGGGTCCTAAAGAATAAGTATGCAAAATTTGTGCCAGATCGGCTGTTTAGCCGATTTGTGTGTGTGGTGTAGATTTGTACAACATATGTATATCATGGATTGGAGTGGGGTTAAGGGAGAAGGGGTAAATGTCGTCTTTGTTACCCGCCGGGTCATAAAGAATAAGTAAGCTATATTTGGGTCAGATTGGTCAAACGGTGCAGATTATTACAGAAAATATATCAAGGGAAGGGGTGAGGAAAGGGAGAGGGAGGAAATGTCACCTGTATTACCCGCCGGGTCCTAAACTTGGGTCAAATCGGACAAAGGTGGAAATTTGTACAGAAAATATATGAGGAGTGGGTGTGGGTTAAAGGGGGAGGGAGGAAATGCCGCCTTTGTTATCCGCCGGGTCTTAAAGAACAAGTATGTAAATTTTGTGTCCGATCGGTCGAACGGCACAAATTTGCATTGAAAATATATCAAGGAGAGGGTGAGGGAGAATATAACAAGGGGAGGAGAAAAATGTCGCCTATACTACCCGCCGGGTCCTAAAAAATTAGTTTGCAAATTTTGAGTCCGATCGGTCCAACGGGACGGATTTACATTGAAAATATATCATAAAAGTAAATAAATGACAGACAGACAGACTTTGAGCTTTGTAGGTATTGATGAAATAATTGAAGGGGTTTTTATTTGATACCTTTCCAAGCAAAATATATGATACAAAATGCAAAAGGGAAACGACCGATAGCCTCATCGAGTTGAAATTCGTAACTGCGCACGTTCACCAAAAATACCGTAACACAGTTTGTGCAGACTGAACAAGGTTATGTGCCGTAATCTATCGTATCTTGACGCGAACACATCTAAAAAATCGGTGCCAGAATAAGGTTGAATTTTATAAATCTGAATAAAAATCAATAAAATAGTTCAAAATTTAAACGCTCATATCTTATAAAAAACACCACGCAGGTAGTTTATTTACAAAGGTTTGTTAAGGTGATTAATTTACACATCATTAAGTGCCGATGGATTGAAGACAGGTATATGATTTTTTTATATTAGATCAACTACGTCTTCCCCACCTCGTTTCCGAAGGGTTACTCAAGAGGCACAACTTATCGCGCTCAGTCAACTTCTGGCCGCCATAGCTTGTGAACCATAAGTCTGATCGATACGATAACTTATTCCTCGCTATATGCGTAAAATGTAAATACAGTGCAGAGACAAGACTGTAGACAAAGTTTGTGAGGTTTTAAATGAAAAGTTGCGATATTACCGGTTTTCAATCAACTGATTTATAAGTAAACATGCCCAAATTGCATTTTTGAATCACCAGTAAATAAATTTCTAAGTACCTACCGATAATTTCGGTAAATTATTTTCCAATTTTTTACGTATGTTATAGGAATATGTTTTATGTAATGAATTATAATGTACTTTGCTTTCAACAATATATATTGAAAAATACCAACATGTTTCAGAATCCATGGCTCCTTCGTCGGGATAAAATGTGTACTACCAAATTAAAAATCAAAAATCGAAGAATAGACATTCAAAATATTAGGTCCTTACATATAAAATTAGCGTTTAGTATGGGAGGAACATAAAGCCGATTTTTTTTTATTATAATATATTTATTTAATCAAAGTATGTACCATTGCTATTTATGCACTTTTGCCATCTCATAGGTAGTTCATCGATCCCTTTTATTAAAAAAACTATTCGGACGGGAATCAATAAAATCTTTGAAGGCGGTTTGGACTGCCCCATCGGAGTTGAATTTTTTCCTTTGCAAGAAGTTATCCAAATTTCGAAAAAAATGGTAATCTGTTGGGGCAAGGTCCGGAGAGTACGGTGGATGTCTTAGACATTCCAATTGAAGCTCCTCTAATTTGGTAGCCGTCTGTTGTGCAGTGTGTGGTCTAGCGTTATCATGAAGCAACAGTGGCCTAGAGCGATTAACCAGCCTCGGTTGTTTAGCAGCTAGCTTTTCCATCATGGTTTGCAGTTGCTGACAATAGACATCTGCCGTAATCGTCTGGCCAGATTTAAGAAAGCTGTAGTGAACGACACCAGCACTAGTCCACCAAACGCTCACAAGTAACTTTTTTGGAGTCAATTTTCGCTTGGGGCATGGTTTGGCTGGTTCGGCAGGGTTCAGCCATTGCGATGAGCGCTTCCGATTATCGTACAGGATCCACTTTTCATCACAGGTAATGATTCGATTTAAAATCCCTTCATTATTGTGCCGGTTGAGTAATGCAACGCAGCAGTCAACGCGCGTTTGTTGATTTGCTTCACTCAATTCGTGAGGTACCCACCTTTCAAGCTTTTTCACCTTACCAATTTGCTTCAAGTGGATTAAAACAGTTTTATCACTAACACCGCAGCCTGCAGCTAACTCGGATGTGGTTTGCGATGGATCCGCTTCCACAATAGCCTTCAATTCTTCATTATCAACTTTGGTCTCCGGCCGTCCACGGGGCTTGTTCTGCAGGTCGAAATTTCCAGAACGAAAACGTTGGAACCAAAAACGCACTGTGTTTTCTTTTGCGGCACCGTCGCCATACACATCATTAATCCTTCGAGCCGTTTCTGGAGCACTGGTGCCACGGTGGAACTCGTACTCGTAAATAACGCGATATTTCAAGTTTTTCATTTTGTAAACTAAGTGACGCAAAGAAAAAACAATTGAGGAAAAAACAAATGAATTATAATTTTCAAAACACAAATACATGAGTAAATAGCTGTATAAATTTGGATTTGGAATTCCTAACCAAAGAGAAGATCAAATTTGCCAGTACGGCAAAACGCCAATTTCATATGTAAGGACCTAATATATAAATTATATATGGGAAATGAATAATAATTAAGGAAATACTAACGTGAAAACAAATTAAAAATATACTATTTGTAAAAGGACCAGGTTATTTATAACTAGCTGGTCGTACCCGGCGTTGCACGGGTTAAGGATTAAGTAAAAAATAAGTTTGTGAGGGAAAACAAAGGGTCCGCTGTTCTCTAAAAAATAATGTTTCCATCTAATGTTAACATAAGTTATTGTAACATAACTGTACTACTTAGATATATGGTATCTCAGACTTTTTTGTAGATATTAATGTCCTCTATAAAACTGTAGTACATTACTTTGCTCTATTGGCAATAATTTCCGCAGCGTACGCAATATAAGGTTTTTTTTCGTAATTTTTTCACACGTTGGGTTACATTATCGAAGTTTTCATACGGATCCCTAACATTTTTGAAAATATTCTATAGCCTGTGTTCATCAGGGATAATGTAGAATTCTGAATGTGAAAGAATTTTTCAAATCAATTCAAACACACAATCAAATCTTTCCTCTTTATAATATTAGTATAGATATTCACTTTACTATTAACATTTTCTTGTTTTGTGTAAATGTATAATTTATCAAAATAAAATTCTGTATAATTTGATGTAAAATTTTTCAACCGTTATTAATATCAAAATAATGATCCACAGCCAAAAGATGACCAGAAAATTCGGAATAATTATTGCTACTTAAAAACCTCAAGTGTTGCTCAACTCTCATCAACAACAAAATTCTGTAATCTATATCGTAAGCGCCTACCTTTTATTTGGAGAGAGAGTTTTGCCGATTTACTTTTTACAATTTAATTTTTCGGTGAAAATTCACGTCCTAGATAGATGTTGTCGAGATGAATATAACAATACCTCGCTCACTGCAGTAGAAAAGACAAGGGCTCACTCATAGCGTCGCCGCAGATGCATACGTCATCCCCAAGCGGTTTACAGTTTGATGTTAATTTCAATATCAATGATTTTTCTCAATTGACTTAAATACGTAATCTATTTCGGAGTTTAATGTCGGCAAGACCTTGGGGTGATACTTGACAGTAAATTAAATTTCAACAAACATATCGATTATATAGTCACCAAAGCATCATCTATGCTTGGTTTTGTCATACGCACATGTAAACATTTCAAAAATGTCAGTACCCTCAAGACACTTTATTTCTCATACGTTCGTAGTATTTTAGAATATGCATCTCAGGTGTGGAATCCAGGTTATGCAGTACACGAAAATAGAATTGAAAGCGTCCAAAACAGATTCCTAAGATACCTAGACCTCCGTTCATTTAGATCTCATATAAGCAATGAAGACTCTGCGAAGTTTTTTAACATGCAGACCCTAACTCGTCGAAGAAACATAGCTGACGCGGTGATGCTATTCAAAATAACACACAATCTAGTTGATAGTCCGGAACTTCTTCAACGAATATCTTACCACATCCCAACTCGCAATAACAGACATTCACCTACTTTTCATCTCCCCTTTTGTAAGACCAACTCAAAACAAAACTCCTTTATGTACAGATCCACAAATTCATTTAACACAAACTATCACCACATTGACATTTTCAACGCAACAATAAGAAACATAAAACAAACAATATCTACACTACCGCACCCAAACTAATTTGTACATTATGTCTTCCCTTCTCCTCCCGTCCCACATTCCCCTCCACCCTCTCCATTCGCTATTAATGTATGTTAAAGTAAATTTTTAAATTCAGTGGAAAATTTTTAAGATTGTTTTGCTGTTAATTTTTCCCAATACAAAATAAATAAATAAACACACAAATACACACACTCACACAAACTCACTATTGGACATGTTTTTTCTTATTTTTTATCGATTGTATATATGTGTTTTCTTGTAATTGGCCCAAAACTCTGTACATCAATTATTGTTTTTTTCCAAGATTGATTAATTATATGGCTGTAAGAAAACCAATAAATGAAAATAAAAAAAAAAAAAATAAAAGCTGCAGCGACGTAAAAATATTTTCCTAGGCAAACATATCAAAATTTTGTTTCTGTAAATTTTCAGCAGGGATCACACTTTTTGATTACGATGTAATTATATCACGGTTATGTATGGGTGAGTATTTTAACAATACAGAAAGCGTGCGTAAAAGTATTCAACACACACGCTCACCTGTTAATTGGAAAACCCTTGTAAAATATCAAAGGCTTAATTGTATTACCAAATTTACGGCTTGATTGTTAATTAAAATTAAGAGACCCTTTTCTGTGAACGCCATCTTCATTTTTTTTATCGAAAGGTTAATATAATTTATTTTTAGTTAACTTGATCTTAACGGCTCGTTAAGACGTTTTCAATATTTCATTATTCTTCATGCACGAAGCGAATCAATGTTACTTAAAACAAGGTACAGGTAGGTGCGAGTAATTACAATAAAACTATTTATTTAAAAAGTATGCTTTTATTATTATTGAATAATTTGTCACTTAGTGGTGCAACATTTTAATTTAAATTTTTTTATTTTATTTAACCTTTATATAACATACACGATATGAGTTATTTATTACTACTTAGCTTCGAGAATTTTCTGCCTCCTTCAACATTCCTTTGCATGTGGTGTATCATCGAAAGAGTATTATCACAAGGATTATTATGGTGATGGTAATACTTTCGAGAGGAGCAGTCCCTCTCATCGTTAGGTGTAGTTAATAACTAATTTAAATACAAAATTTATTAATCTATTCAAGTAGCGCTGGGAAGGTTTTTTTTTGTCATTAAGGGAAACAGCTCTAGGATCGGAGAAGTGGATTGAAATGCATTCACAAGTGTTTTTCAGAATTTTTACATTTTAGGAATTCAACAGGAATTTAGGAATTCAGATTTCTAAAATTTTCACTATCTATCCTTTATGAGGAACCAAGTGGAGTAATTTTAATTTGTGACAGTCTTACCGATTAGAATTAATTATGTGATTGGAAATTCGGAGAAATTATTATTACGGCGATGTTCTTCTATTCTTGTTTTTAAGTTTCTTGCGGTTTGGCCCGTGTATTTTCTATTACAGTCTCCCAAAGTTATTTGATATTTCCCGTTTTTCCGACATACCTACCTATTTTTATTTCTAAATTTTAAAGAATTTTACTGATTATTATTTGTGTGAAATGCGGATCTAATGTGAGAAGAGAATAACTGTAAGAAATTGGACCCTTGTATAAAATTTTACGCCAAAGAGTATTAACAGTGATGTTAATGTTTAAGGAAATTTTAATAAGTCTATTTAACATGGAACAGAAACTGGCCACTTAATGCATCAGCGGATGAGATAATGCAGGAATTACGTTATCGATGAGTATGGGTTTCCGGTAAATGATAAACTGTAATCTATTATTATAAATTAACTTAATTCACAGTAGTAATAAATAATTCACATTGCGTGAGTAGTACAAAGTTTAAATAAAAATTATATTTTAAATTACGCGCTTATTGTTTCAAATGAAAAATTTTCGCAAAACGAAACAGGCGGGTTTGTTTCGTAACTAAGAAAATAGACGAACAATTTCTTTATTAAATTCTTTCATCTTTACTTCCTGTAGGTTGTGCATTTAAGATACCTTTAAATTGTATTCAACCGCAAATTTAACCCTATAAACATCAACATATATTACATACTTATACTTATAATTAATATATTCTGTATTACACTGAATGTAGTATATATATAAGTAACACCATATTGTCTTTGTGTGTTGAGTAACCGTTTGGTGTAGATTGCAGTTTTTGATATTGTATTAGGTCCTTACATATGAAATTGACGTTTAGTATGGGAGGAACATAAAGCCGATTTTTTTTTATTATAATATATTTATTTAATCAAAGTATGTACCATTGCTATCTATGCACTTTTGCCATCTCATAGGTATTTCATCGATCCCTTTACTAAAAAAACCATTCTGAGCGTGAATCAATTAAAATATTTGAAGGACGGTTTGGACTGCCCCCATCGGGTTGAATTTTTTCCTTTGTCGAACGAAGTTATCCAAATTTCGAAAAAAAATGGTAATCTGTTGGGGCAATGGTCCGGAGAGTACGTGGATTTCTTAGACATTCCCTTGAAGCTCCCTCTAATTTGGTAGCCGGTCGTGGTGCAGTAGTGTGGTCTAGCGTTATCATGGACAGCATGGCCTAGACGATTAACCAGCCTCGGTTGTTTATCAGCTAGCTTTTCCATCATGGTTTGCAGTTGCTGACAATAGACATCTGCCGTAATCGTCTGGCCAGATTTAAGAAAGCTGTAGTGAACGACACCAGCACTAGTCCACCAAACGCTCACAAGTACTTTTTTGGAGTCAATTTTCGCTTGGGGCATGGTTTGGCTGGTTCGGCAGGGTTCAGCCATTGCGATGAGCGCTTCCGATTATCGTACAGGATCCACTTTTCATCACAGGTAATGATTCGATTAAAAATCACTTCATTATTGTGCCGGTTGAGTAATGCAACGCAGCAGTCAACGCGCGTTTGTGATTTGCTTCACTCAATTCGTGAGGTACCCACCTTTCAAGCTTTTTCACCTTACCAATTTGCTTTAAGTGGATTAAAACAGTTTTATCACTAACACCGCAGCCTGCAGCTAACTCGGATATGGTTTGCGATGGATCCGCTTCCACAATAGCCTTCAATTCTTCATTATCAACTTTGGTCTCCGGCCGTCCACGGGGCTTGTTCTGCAGGTCGAAATTTCCAGAACGAAAACGTTGGAACCAAAAACGCACTGTGTTTTCTTTTGCGGCACCGTCGCCATACACATCATTAATCCTTCGAGCCGTTTCTGCAGCACTGGTGCCACGGTGGAACTCGTACTCGTAAATAACGCGATATTTCACGTTTTTCATTTTGTAAACTGAGTGATGCAAAGAAAAAAACAAATGAGGAAAAAACAAATGAATTATAATTATCAAAACACAAATACATGAGTAAATAGCTGTATAAATTTGGATTTGGAATTCCTAACCAAAGAGAAGATATTTGATATCAAATTTGCCAGTACGGCAAAACGCCAATTTCATATGTAAGGACCTAATATTTATAGAACTCTTACGAATTGCAAACCAATAAAATTGGACGAAGCCACGCGTTTGTTCAACCTTGTAGGTATTATTTGAATCTATTGAGAAATTCGAAATACGTGGTGAATTTAGATTAAACTCAAGAGAATTTTTTTTCCTGAAGGTATGCTTAGCACGTTTATGCTACAAAAAATAAATTCATTACAGCGGTAAAAAAAATAGTACTGCGCTTACACTAAAAATGTGATCATTAGCGTAGTGGCTCCAAGAGAGCATACGAAACAACCTCTTTCTTCCTCGATAGCGTAAAAATAATATTTTGCATTTAACTAACATCATTAAAGTAATTACCAAAATAATCAACTCCGTTGCCGGTGGTTGACCTACAGAAGCAAGTCGGTAACCCGTCAAGTTTGTCATAATATGACTATTATTATTTAAGTACTAGCTGTAACCCGTCAAAAATGACGGTTCTTTTACATGCCGGTTCCTAAAGAATAGGTAATAACGACTTTTATCAAAATATATTTTTATTTTAATATTTCCCCTGCCGACAGTTAAAGGTACTATTCTAAACCCTGGCGATGGGGTGGAACATGAAATGGTTCGCGTTTTTGCTAAGTCTTATATACACTGTGTTTTGATGGGTAATGCAGGCTCGGAGACAGCAACATCGCTATCGTTGCCGCCTTTAAGATTGCTGGCCCGGGGTTCAAGCGCCATCTCCGGCTGTTTAATTTGTTTTTTTTTTGCCGTGAATTCGAACGAAATTACAGACGTTACACAAAGTTACGGGGACAGACAGGCAGACAGACGGATAGACAACGAAATTATTATGTTTGATAACTTGGTGCGTGATTTCTATATATTCCGTAAAATACAAAAATGTAAGAACCAACTACTCTATTCAGTCACCATTACCCAGACTACATAAACTTGGCATTTGAGAACACATTTCATGAAACTTTGAGAATTTTTTACAGAAACCTGAAATCGATTGTGAAACGTCAATGATTCATTAGAAACAAATGTGTTTTATTTTGTAATTGATCATTTTTAATTTTAATTGAAATTACTGTGTGATGAATAACGCGTGTTTATTTTAAAAATTATTTGTTTTTCCATTTGTATAATTATTTTTTAATAATTTAGCCTTGATTTGGGGAGATTTTACATCATGTAAAACACAAAGAATCAATCCGGAGGCGGCACCGGTACAGACGACTAACATGTCAAAAAATGTAATAATGTTAACAATATATGTTAATACAAAAAGTCGTAAGAAAATACAATAAGAGTAATATGTAGAAAGTAGTAAGAAGTAGAAAAAGAAAAAAAAGATTAAACAATTTTAATAAATAACAAGATAAATAAAAACACTTTACTTTGAATTAAACCACGATTTATTATAAATCGTAGTTTAATACAAAGTAAAGTGTTTTTATTTATTTTAATATGTCAAACCACAAAGTTATTGCTTTCTACCAAAGAATAACAAGATAAATACTAAATGATACGAGTAGATCACGTATAAAGTAAAAATATAAAATAGAAGATGAGTAGATTTGTCTTTTGAATGTGTAAAGTGTACAAGCTTTAAATATACCAACAGAACTGTATTGATTACCTAGGCGATGTAATCTATGCATATTCATACTATAGTTAGTGCGCTGGGTGTCTACATGAAATAACTCTGTCGCGAAACACTGTGTCAGGTACTGTTTAATAATATGTACTATATTTTGTGTATTTTTAATATTATTTATACTTCCTTTTAGTAAATATTTGATTACACGTCATAATTTTTAGTTAGTAAAATGTGCATTATTTTTTAGTTAATGGTACTTCGTATGGCGTAAATAATTAAATATTAAGTTGATAAGCTTTCTAATGATCGCCGCACAGTATCGGAATGTCCATAACTTATTGCTGAATTGATAATGCTAATGATTTAATAAAATACTTTATTCTATCATCTAAGAACAAGAGGGATTATTAAGCCATATTTGATGGTAGGTTTTAGTGACTATAATACATTTGAACGACTGTTATCTGAGTAGGTACATTAAATTTTCGCATTAAAACTGTTTTAATATGATCATATACATATTCATACATAAATAAAACATACACAAAAAGAACAACATTTTAAATAAAGGTTTAAAATAAGCATAACGCGCGTAAAATTAAATCATGGCTGTAACAGTATTAAAAAACTGACTGACATTTAGTTTTATTAAGTGTACAAAGCGAATTGGGGCCCCCACCAAACCCAAGCAGTCGTTACGCCTCTGAGCGTGACAAAGATGTAATATTACAAAAATTACGCAATTGGATTTGCATAATCAACATCGGTATTTTTTAAAATCCATAAACAAGTTATACAGGTTGAGAGATAAGCCCGCCAACAGAATAACGAGAGGAATTAATTATTACGCTTTAAATCACTTGTGAGAAACTCAGCCACATCTAAAACTGGACAAATTTCTAGATATTTCTAGAATTTATAAATATTTCAGAGCCTTTCGCAAAGTTTATTAAAAAGTAAAAATATTGCGGAAATATTATAAATCAGTACTCTCGAATATAGGATAATTACATTCAGAGTAGGTACCATCGCCAATAGCAATGTCATGCGATGCAAGTCTAGCGGCGAGGATTGGTGCCAACTATGATTAGCAATTAGAATTAGCAAAATGAAATTGGCATGACTGGAAGTGTGCAAACTCTATCTACGATACAGTCATTAAGAAAAAGATTAGTTGCGGATGTAATACTGACTATATACAGCCTAGTCAATATAATAATAATAAAGAGATCAAGAAAAGTTTCAATAACCAAAGAGCGTGGATGAGAAGATGTATGAAAGTGGACTAAGTTATGTTCCATACCTGTACGGTAATCTATCCTCTCTGTCTATCCGTGGAGGGGGGGCATTAAGGGGGATTAGGAGACAGTACATTGTTAGTAAGTATCATTGTATAGTATTTTTTGAAGAATTAAATACATTATTAAAAAAATATTAAATTTTTCGCGATTGATAAAGACAGTTCATTTAGGTACTAGAATAACGTGAAATCTCGGGAAAGGCGTACGACTCCAGATATTCCGAAGAAATTGAAAGGGTGGGCATTCCGTAACACGCGCAGTCTTCATTCATAATGAGCGTTGTGGCGGACAATGAACGGTTTTCGATATGCGGCCGTGCTGCCCCGCACCAGTTTATACGACCGGTACGGAGCGGCACGGTCTTACTAGTAACTGTTAAAAAAATGTCAACTAGGCGGCGAATAAGTAGGATGGATGTGGGAGCTTGTGTTCATAAAACGGTCCTGGGAAAGAAGTGGGTACCATTCACTAGTCCTCACTAGTCACTAGTCCTCATACAGAAGCCAACAGGATCGATGCTGAGGGGCAGACAAAGATGTAAATGGGCAGAGAATGTCAGGGCCCGCAAGAGTCAGGGAAATGCCCAGCAGGGTGGACCAAGGAGGCTAGAATATCAAGGGAAGACTGGTGCTCCGAGACAAGAAATAATAATCCAGTTTTTATGGTTGTTGTTGTTTTGTTGATGTGTTTTATTTTTCTTGAAATCCAAATGTCACAAAATCTTCTAGATTCGTGTCTACAAAGTCGAGACCAAACTTGGTTTTGACTCGGTCGTTTACAGCAAAAATGATGGCTAGGCAGATATATTACCCAATAAAGTCTATAAAATTGCCATAAAATTTAAATAGACGCGGAGGCAGCATCCCAAGTTGGTGTCAGCTCTGTGTTGCCGCCATAATATGCAATAGGTTGTTATTAATGGCGTTATATACCGCATTTACCGAGACATTTTTTCGAAGGTGTTCGTCTGAATTGATTTTTATTCAATACAGTACAATTTAATACTGCCTGGTACACTACTTAATATATAATGTAGTTTACAACAACAATTTATATTTCAGTGTTTTTATT
>JADDOH010011806.1:0-70284 GCA_016648135.1 Agrypnia vestita
TCTCGGCAGTTCTGAGAAGGTGTTTAGTTCTCACCGTGTCCGGTCTTGCTTTGATACCGTATATCATGATCATCTTATGCATGTTTTATAGATTCTGATCTCCACCCTAAGGTACTTAAACTTCATAACCTGTTCTATGAGTTTATTGTCTACGACCAGTTTACATCTTCGACATTGTCTAGATATTGTAAGATACTTCGTTTTCTCCACTGTACTTCCTGCATGCAATATGGAACTTGTAAAGCATTTTTTGTAAGTCGTCTTCGTTTTCGGCCAGTATAGTAGCATCGTCGGCGTAACGCACAACATTCCTGATTTTATCCCCCATCCACTAACCGAGTCCAAGAGCTGTCACCTCCTCTATTATTTCATCCATAATCAAGTTGAATAAAAATATTTGATTTTGATGATTTTAATATTATCTTATATTTATATTTCTGTATGTATGTATGTATTAAACAATTAAATATAAAATTAACGCCGATGTATAGACATTCAAATTAAATTAAATGAAATTCAATCCAAACCCTTTAAATACGAAAACTCTCCCACTTACTCATAAACTCATCAGTCATTTTGTGCACAACGCTAGAAGAAAACCACTCCACTGAACCTCTTTCCCGTTTTTCTATATCCATTATTATTCGCTGGCACGGATTTATGTAGTTTGATGATTTCATCAGTCCAGAGAGTTTTCTGAAAGAACTCCTGGATGACTCAATGCTTCAAAATATTACAGAGAAATGGCCTAAATGAAAGCCGATTCCAGAAACACGAAGATACAGCCTGAAAATGAGAAGAGGCGACCCCAACAGCCTACCTAGGTAATGAGTTGGGGCAGTGCAAAGAAGAAGAAGAAAGAAGTTGATTGTTGATGATTGAAGAAGCGTTGTTTAAATAAAGGTGTACTCTTGGTTAGGTACTTTTTCGTATGAAATAAACGCATCCGTTATTTAGAAAGGTTCAGATTAGTAAAAATTTACCGATCTGACGCTGATGTTTAATTGACGCTGACCTTAAGTGTGTAAAGAAACCCCATTATTGAAGAGTAAGAATTTGAGTTGGATTTGCTGTTCGAATGTCATAAAAAGTAGTATTTCAATGTCTAATATTGTATTATATCATATTTTATAGGCTTTCTTTCCCGTTGGTACAATGGCACGATATTTTCTGGAGGATGTATTGGGCAACGCTGCTGCAATAGCGTTCGACATATAGCCAGGAGCGATAATGGCTGATGAAGAAACCCATAAATTGGCTCGCCAGATATATTTCACGAACCGGATTTCATATATCTGGAAGCGGATCAGGATTCAATCCCACCTTGATGATGTTTCTATTACGTGAGAAATGTCATCCGAGGTTTGGATGAATAATTAAATCATAATTATAGCAGATCATGTCTTCAGACTCTGGATCTGGATGGAGCATCGTGTCAGTGAAGATTGGAATTAAAATGCCAAAAACCGAGGTCCGTCTTACTCAAAATGTTCCAGAGAATATCGCATTGTTACCATTTTTTCTTACGCTCAATATTTTACTTGTATAATTCTGTATTAATTTGTGAACTTATATTTGATTATAACAGATAGGGTATATTTTCTACAGCAAATTAAGTAATTCTACCAGATACTGGCATTTAGTTAAATGTTGATTAATCTACGCAAGCCAGGCCCTTTTGTCACAATATTTTTTAATGAAGAAATATTCATTTCGTTAAAATGCAATTCACCAAAGAATGTGGATAATGTTAGTTTGTAATGGTATGTAAAATTGCACAACGGGTTTAATTTTAAAATGTAACCATGCGGAGGGATGAATTTTTGCAATTTAATCCTGTTAAAATTGATTTGAATTGATTATTTTGTACAAAAGGTTTATCACGGTTATTATTCGACGCATGGTTACGCAATTCAATGTTCATTTTGGCTTTTTCCTCAAATTCCTCAAATTCGAGGCATTATTAGAGTTTTTGTATGCCCAAGTTTTATACACCGGTATTCTGTTTTCTGTAAAGCATAATGTGCAATCAACTTGATGTTATTTCTTGGTTTTATTAGAATAAACTATTTGTGAAAAATGAATAAGCATGGTATATTCTATCATGGGTGGAAATGGCGAATGTTACAATTGTGTAAAGTGATCACTTAAGCCAACCATAAAAAAGATAGGTCATAAGTCCTATGTACACCCAAAATGACTTCTATACCTACTTTCCCATAAAAAATACAGTTTCGTCTCTGTGAGATATCTATAATATACATTAATTAAACTATTTGTATTTTTTTTCTAATTGCACGAGCGTTATTTGTACTACCTGAGAATAGTAAATAGATAAATTTGACTCTTAATAAATTTCTATATTGTGCGTAACCGAGTAAAAGATCAAAGCCAGGCATTTCATGTCTGTCAATTGGAACTACCTGGTGAACGGCGATTATTGGAGATCATAGGGATAATGGAGAGCGTAAACTAACAGTTGTTTAAAAATCATGGTTAGTGATACAAAATTTCTTCAACAAACTTTGTTTGGCGAGAAATTTGATGTCCTGGTAGACATAATTATTGACTTGATGGTTTTGCAAGTTGGGACATGAATAACCACTGAGTCCGCAATGTAGTTCATCGTTATTTTATTCTTTCAGCCGTTGAAGGATAAACTAATTAGTTCAAATATTGAATCGTCCCGAAAGCATGTACTGGTTCTTAATATTTCCATTATTCACTATTTTTCTCCGCGTAATTTTAATTTGAATCTGCAAAAACAAATATTATTTTTTCTTGAAAAATACAGATTTTTAAAAAATACGCTTACTACTTCATTTTCCAATACATTTGTAACAATACTGAGTTTTTTAAAGATTTACTTACAAAACTGTGATTTTATTTTACTACGCTTAAGATTATGGTAAAGACCTTAAAAATTTGTGAAAAGATCAAAAGTAAAATTAGAATCAAAAAAGAACTAATTAACATCCCATCCCAACAATAATATTTTCGTTGTCTATCCATCCGTCTGTCTTCCGTAACTTCGTGTGAGGTACGTAACTCATTTTATAAAACCTTTTTTTTCTTTTCTCTTTTTTTATGAATAAATAAATATTTAATCTCGAGGAACTGACATGTAAAAGTACCGTGATTTTTAACGGGTTACGGACTAGTAAGTATTACAAAATATGATATCTGCGTACACTAATTCAAACCATCATCATAGCTTAAAAAACTGAGACAATAGTTTGGCTAGTCTATAATAGAGCTACTTCGAGTCGCAGTAAATAAAATGATGATATCCACATGACAGCCAACATTCGTTGAACGGATAAAGCACAACAAAAAGATGAAGGAATTAAATATTCAGTATATTATTTACAATTCTTCCAGAAAGATACCAATAGGATTAATAAGGTGTATTTAAGTTGTAACGTTTTTCTTTTCAAATTTTAAAATGCTTGCCAAAAGTAAAACAAATTGATAAAGGTTATCCTCACAATATGGAACATGGAATATAGAATGGAACACTTTCGGCACCTCCTTTTGTTCGAATGACGAATTCTTCGAGTAGTTTTTATCGTAGATGCATAGAAAAACTTGTAGAACATTGGTATAAAGTTCTACATAGTAAAGGTAAATATATTATTGACTAATTTGTTATGAATTTTTATTGTGTCCTCTCATTGTCTTCATACGGAAAAAACGGATCCACTTTAACACCCAAGAGAAGCAAATTTACATAAGAGAAAAAAATGTATTAAACATATTTTATTCTTAAGTTATTTTTTTATCTCCGTTGCAAATTTATAATAAAAAAATACTTTCATCACCCTTTTATCAAACGCAGCCGATATGCATTAATAAAATTTTGAATTTAAAAGATTGTTTCGAAGTTCGAGATAGGTACCTACGCAACTTCGTAAAAAATGAATTTTACAAACGGATAAAGGAATCCAACGATCTTTTCAGGGGATTCAAATAAAAATCCAATATGGTGCCATATTGCGAGACGGCGACCCTCGAACGGGCGCCCCATTTCGAAAGTTCGTGTTTGGGCGTAATATGCACTGAACAAAATTTGCTATTTTTCTGATTTATGTCGTGTCATTGTCAGCCAAAATCTGGCCAGGAAATACCTGACTGCATGTAAGTGTATATCCCTTGTTACAAAGACAAATATTTAGATTCATTGAATATATTATTGGTTTTGAATATAACTTGAACACAAAAATGTCATACAAAAACAAATGGCTAAAGAATCAAGATACGAGTATTTATGTAAAATGACGTTTCACCAATATTTCATTATTTTTAAAATATGTTATTTTTGATTTTTAAGATGAAGTGAGACGTCAAAATGTTGCGTTAAAATGTAACCTAGAGTGTCATTTTTTATAATACAAAGTTACAAATCGTTTGTGAGGAAAGAATTTTTTTTTTTAAATTTTAACTTCCATAACATTGAGCTCAACATCTACAATTTTTGACAAAACTGACCGAAATTTTATATACTTATTACAAAAGCATCATTTTTTTTACCCCTTTACCTCACTCCCCCTCACGTATAAATTTTCTATACAAATCAACACCGTTTGGCAGATCTGACACAAATATTGTATTCACATTCTTTAGGACCTTGCAGAAAACACAGGCTCTCCTCTCTCCCTCTTTACACCATTCTTTTCTCCAAAAAAAATTAAATGTACTCCAAATTAAATTGAATACTATCAATTACAAATTCCAGAAAAATATCATTTCCCCTCCTCCGATATTCTCTCTATTACCTCATGGTGCCATTATGAATTACAATTTAAAATAAATTAAATCCAATAATTCTTGTTGCATAGTTAATTATGTTTTATTGAGGAGTCAAGTTTATTGTAGCCCGAATGGGTTACAGGGATATTAAATCAATGAATTCAAAATGCGTAAAATCATTGAACAATTGAGTGATGGGATTTGTGGTAATCACCTTAATATGCTTATTTTTAAATGTTGTAATGTTAACTTAACATACTTATTTTTAAATATTTCTATACATATATTTCTTTGCATTATACATTATTAAAAAATACAGTTATATATTCTCCGGTTCCATACACAAGTTTATATTTTCATGGGACTGTACAAAATTTGAAAAAAATCATCAAAATTAAACAATGTATGTCATATATGTAAAATATTACGTGAGCTTAAATATTTTTAAAAAATACAGTTAAAAATGAGTGTCTCTGCTTTTAAAGGGCTGTGACTGTACATACCTTAAATTTTTCGTGTTCATTTTTATTTCTCCATATTTTTCTCGACACCGAAACCGAACCATTTTCTTTTTTGCAATAATTTGTGTGTAATAATTTATCTTTATTAATTTATGTTCTTTTGTCTTTAAGAAGATAATTTAAGAGTAAGTATGGTTGATAATTTTTATTCAAAAATTTTCCTTATATCTAATAAAAGCTTGATTATTATGCTATCTATCATTTGGTTATATTCCAAAAATAAAACACAATCGTACACACGAACATGTACAGATCTGAATTTTGCATTTGACAACCTTTAAGTAAATATAGTCATTTCACACAAATCTCCCGGACATTCCATCCGCCTTCTGCCTGGATTAAATGGAAACATTGTTATTATTTAGAGGCTGTGCAAAACAATGGCACATCCCCCTCAATACTTTTTTTTAACAAAATCTATAACCTGGGCAACGCCGGTTAAGAACCGCTATTTGTCAATATTATTATGTTATAGAATACCAGCATGCTTGTTCTATTTTCAAAATAAAGTACTCTTAGTTTACCATGTAAACGTTGAGAAATTTAAGTCAGTAAGTTTAATCAGTTAGTTCAATTAGTAAAATTCATTTTAAAGTCGACTTATCCGCGGTCCAGTGCTAGTTTCGATAGAATTTTGTAAATCACATGCGGGGAATTACTTAATCATTTGCTTAAATAATCATCAATAAAATTCGGTAACCATTTATCCAGATAAAACATGTTTATAAATTCTGATTGATTATCGAAAAATTTTCAGACATATCGTCAATATTTTAGTCTGAAGGTTTGAAAATATGAAGGTTTAGATGCCTGCTTACGTCTGCAGTCAATACACCATCCATAGTTTAGTACAGTGCAGCCAACACACCATTCCTAGTTTACACTGCTAAGAAAAATCTGACAAAATTGTAAAAATTACAGAATTTCGTAGCTTCAAGTTTTACTCTCAAATTCACGAGTGTATTTTTAATTATATCCGTATCATATTTCTAAATTGTTGTCAAAAAAACTACCCTCGAATTATAGACGAGTACCTATTTACGGTAATTAGAAAAATTAATTGATATGACAATAATTCAATGAACATAACATTATGATTGATTACAATGTATTTATTTTTTAATAATATATATGTGGGGTACAAAAGCAAAGGCAGCAAAATTAAACAAATACTGAATTCTAGATTTTTATAGAAAATAAGCATATTAATTTGTAGGAAATATGATTTTGGAAGGGATAGACACATAAAAACCAGAACTTAGCATATTTTAAATTAGTAATCCTCGGTGATTGCATACAAATTTTTTTTTAAAAATTGGATATTGTCGCCTCTGCTTTTACACCCCACAAATAAATGATTCCAAGGGCGATTAATAACAGATAGATAAATACTTACATTATTTATTTAAAAGTCTTGTGTATTGAATAAATAAAAGATGTTATCTCGAATCACCAAACATATCCGAGTCGTAAATCTTGTTTCATACGAGAGGATTTCCGTTCGTCGTTTCCCATCGATCCTGATAATTCTACGGGCTCTTTGCTATTCCTGACACGTTCTCGTCAGCCGAAAAATTATCGCCCTATTGGCGCCCGACCGATGTGGGCCCCGCGCCGCCGGCCCGGCAACTATCGGCGCAGGAGAAAGAAACATTAAGGTTTTCACGATCGTTTGACATTGTTTGATAATGACTTCTCAAAACTTACAGAATAAAAGTCGGGAAAACGCGATATTAATATGTATTTTTATATAACATTTTACAAAATAAAAAAAGGGAAAAAAAAACGATTGACATTGTTCATTAAGCTGTACCAACACGTATTATTATTTCATATTTGTTTACAGTATAAGCTGACGGTTGATCCGCTTTGAAAATATTATAATTCCAAATATAATAATTTCGTTGTCTATATGTATTTCTGTCCGTTACTTCTTGTAACGTCCTTAACACAAAAAAAACTTGTTTTATTTATATTATTTTTACCCCACCCTCTATCCCCACGATACATTTTCTATAAAAATCTACGCCGTTCGACTCTTACCCAAATTTTGTATTCATTTTATTTAGGAACCAACATGTAAAAGTACTTCAGTTTTGACGGGTTAAAACTAGTATTTTTAATAATTATTTTTTTTATTTTGTATTGAAAATATTTTGATTGTATTATTTTTATTTGTTATGATAGATTTGATAATAATATTGGGTTGAAGTAAGAAACCCGGATAAATAATAAACTTTACTTTTGAACGGTTAACAATACTTTTGTCAATTTAAAATATTAGTTTTTAGTGCTTTTTTCTTCTTTTTTTGTTTTAACAATAATTTAAAATAACACAGATGGATAATTAAACAATACAAATGATATAATATGGTTCACAACTACATTAAATGATAAGAATTTTGTTTCTATCTTCATATTTTGTTGCTTCACATACCTTCACTACAAGTTGTCAGTTTTTTTGGTACCTCGAATCAAACCAGATGGTCCGTATACATTTATTAAATATTTTTATTTACTCTCATATTGAAGTATAAACGATTTTATTTTACTTAACCAGATCTTTAGATCACGAGAAATTGAAGACGATAATGCGACATTCACTACAGTCCGAATGGAGTGGGAGCCAGCGACCGCTAGGCTTACGTCGTAGTATCAAAGATGAAATATTTTCTGTAGATAAACACAAATACACATATTACACTTTTTTTTTTGTACCTGTTACCTGCCTAAATCTGCCATACTCAAATATATCCTAATCCAAATATATCATAATATCCAAACCTTCTTATCTACTATCCTATCAGCGGCGTGCAGTGAGAACAAGAAGTATGACTTTTCTTAAGTATATATTTTTAAAATAAGAGATGTATCTCGTAATATTCCATTCGCAGTCTATACCTTTAAAACTCAATGTGTGTCCGTCTGCCTATCAGTCTGTCTGTCCGTCTGTCTGTCCGTCTGTCTGTCCGTCTGTCTGTCTGTTCTCTATACAAATCTACACCATTCGCCGATTCGACTCAAATTTTGCATACTTATGCTTTAGGACCCGGCGGGTAACATGTAACATTTCTTCTTCCCTTTTACCTTTTCCCCTCCTCCTGATATATTTTCAATGCAAATAAATATGTAGGTACCGTTCGACCGTTCGGACTCAAAATTTGGAAACCTTTTCTTTTGGACCCGGCGGATAACACACCTCTCCCCTTTTACCCCTTCCTATCCCCTGATGAATTTCCAATGCAAATCTGTACCGTTGGACCGATCGAACTTAAAATCTGGAAACTTATTCTTTAGGACCCGGTGGGTAACATTTCACTCCTTCGCTTTTACCCCTACACCTTCCCATGATATATTTTCAATGCATTTCTATACCGTTCGACTGATAAAACTCAAAATTTGCATACATATTCTAGACGGAAGAAATAGGCCATATTTCTTCCTTAGACATTCTATCCATCCCATTGATTAAATGAAAACATTGCTTTAATAAGAGGTTTTGCAAAACAATGGAACTTGTGTTTCCCCACATAAATTTATTTTCTACTTTATCATCAACCCGTGCATCGCCGGGTACGAATAGCCAGTAATTAACATATTATTCAGATTTGAATATTTCATAATATTCTGCCAGATAAATATTTAATTTGGATTTTTTCCAAATATACATTTAATTAAAAATCGTACTTCTTGTTCTCACTACACACCCCTGTATACTATAGATCTATAGAAAATATTTCAGGTTTGATAGTATAACGTAAGTTTGGTGGTCACTGGCTCTTAGTTTAGAATATAAGTCTGAAATGGACCAATTCAAGGGTGTCGACAGACCCATTGTCACAAAAATTCTGTCACGCATTTTCGCCTTTATGATCGACTAAAAGTCGTTTCAGAATTTAATGTATGTATGCGCTGGAAAAAACGTTTGAATAATCCAAACCTATAACTACCGCGTGCGACATAAATATCGCATATTGCTATGATTGTAATGTATGCAAGTCAGAAAGATATGAACATAGAAATAATTTAATTTGCTTTATACATTGTTTTCTAAAATTACACATTCAAATGTGTTTTTCATAAAAAAAAATCTTATATATTTTTTTACTTATTTTTAAGTAGATAATACAAGAATTAATATAAATTATTAATAAATCGTGCAATCTTTATCCATATAAAAAAGTGGTTCTGCAGTCATGGTCTCAACCTTGGATTGCGAGTGCGAATATTCGGAGTATTTTCCGTATTATTCTATGGAATGGAAGGATACCAAAGAGCCGATATAGCAACTTGAGACATTCACACGAAAGACTAAAGACTTTAGATTAAATTTGCTTGAACAGCTAAAAATCATCAAACATGAAGTAGATAAGAAAATCATTAACGAACAAGTAATTATATATATAGATCCCCTCTGCTTGACATTTTCAAATAACCTATAACTAAAAAATATTTTTTTGCAGTAAATTTTTCTTTTTGTTATAGACATACCAGAGATTCGGATCAAATCACCAACGCAGAAAAGCATGTGAGACGCCAATTTGTAATCCCTACACTTGAGAAATTATCATTAGCGCTCAAACATATTTGTTATTAAAAAAATGCTGTCTGGAATCCCCGCGTTTGAAAATTATCATTAGTGCACAAACATAATTTGTTACAAAGAATATCACATTTATATTAAGTTGTAAATCTACCCTCATCCTTATATGCATTACTTGTCATTAGTGTTTGAACAGAATTGTAGGTAACTTAGAATCGTGCAGAAATCCAATGATTGATACTGCCCTAATAAGGCGAAACGCGTCTCAGAAAATTAAAAAGGTAGGACTTAAAAAACGATTATTTTTATTTCCATATGTGTGATTATGGAGTTGTAGAAACTTACCTCAGAAACGATAAAAAAGAAAAATGAGTTATAAAAACAATAAAAATCTGAAAAACTTATATCTCGGACACAGGAGCGTGCAGTGAGGAGGAGAAACATGACTTTTTCCTAGTATATATTTTGAAAATAAATCGAAATAAGATAGATTTCTCGTAATATTTCAATCACAATAATTAATATATTATTCAGATTTTAATACTTCATAATATTCTGCCAGATAAATATGAAATTTCGTTTTTTTTTAAATATATGTTTAAAATAAAGTCATGGTCCTTGTTCTCACTGTACGCTCCTGAGAAACAGTATACTGCTGCAGTCATTAATATGAGGGACTATTATTGCGTTATTTTGATTATCTATCAATATATTTTGTTTAAATAAAAATTTTACTAAATATTTTAGGTATACATATTTTTCGACAACCTTGCTTCCGTTAATTATTTAGAAGTTTTATTGCAGGGTACGGATTGTTGCCAGTACCTGCACCGCTTATGTACGCCAAAATAAGGTTGCCTACTAGTTAAGGGTAAATCTTACTTTATATTCTACGTTAAGTAATTTGGGAAATAAAGCGTAAAATGTGAAGCAGGATAGCAAGAACTTTATTACCGTGTAATGGGGATGATTTGCACCCCCGCACACATAATTTTTTGCCTCTATTAAACTCCCCTACCCCCAAAATGTTTGTTATGCTTGAAACATTCTGTATTATAGTAGGTAGGGTATCTAAGTTAATTTTTATTTTTTATTATGTATAATGTATGAGACATTCTTTCCCATTTGAATTTAAATTACGGCAGCTACATAATATATTATACCTTAAAGCTGTTTTTAAATACAAAATTATCGGAATAACAATAATATTCAAAATATGCTATCACGCGCTTTTTAACGTCATAAAATTATGACATGATCTACCATTTTATTTTTATATTTATCATTACATCAAGTTGCTGAGTTGAGTTGAAGGTAAAACTTATAGAATCGAACTAGGTAGATGCCTGTATTCCGTTAAATTGTAAATATAAATTCTACATCGCTTCCTTCTTTCATTCACATACATAATAGAGATCTAATTTCTGATAAGTATTCAACAAAACTAGTGTAATTATAAATATTGTAACTCGAACACTCCATAACGCTCTACAACTGTCTGGAAACGACTGTCTCGAAAGCACTGGAAAAGTTGAGGAAATACTATGAATTCATAGAATAGTCTCGAAGATTCGAAAAACCAATATGTTTGATATAAAAGGCAGAGCGCACTATCTTTTATAGCGGATCGAGTTTTTCGTTTTGACGTCTTCCTCAAAACATAGTTGAAGAATAATTACGATAATTTAGTTTTTAACAGTCAGCAAAGTACCTATACCTTAATATTGTTTTGGCTCTCTTGAAAAGTTGTATTTTTCGACTCATCTTCCTTCCTCTGGCACACAAATATTGTTTTTCTTTTATTAATAATGTGTTTTTACTCCCTTTACATTAACTCGTGGCGTCTGCTTGTCTTCTTGTCTGACGAAAAAACTTTGGATCCATTTTAAACCCCTTTCCCATGATCCAATCGAGCTGAAACTTTGCAAGCAGACTCGTGGCGACGATCAAGAAGATCTATCAAATTTTTGTTAAAAAAATTAATACATTTTTGGATTTTTCAAATTTTGAATGGTTTTTTCATACAACTTATTAAGTCGTATGAAAATATTTCAACGCGTCTGGTAGGCGCGAAACCTGATTGTAGTATAATTTTGGATTTTTGGAAATTTTTTATAACTCCCTTTCGTAGTGTCGCCCTACCAAAGACCAACGCGTAGATTAAGTGAAAAAAAATGTTTCAACTAGTAGATGAGAAAGGGAGTATAATAAAAACTTGGTTTTTATGGGTTACTTTTTTAAAATATAAACTTTTTACATTAAATTTCGATTTTTATTCATCATTCAAAATAATTAAAATAAATGACGCACAATATTATGTTATATGTAAGTATCCTTATTTCATTATTTATAAGTCCCAAACTTGTTATTCCATTATCCCGATATCCTTCAGCGGCTATTAAAAGTTTGACACTAACATTATTAAGGCAGCGTGATAAAAGAATTGTCAAATTTCACAATAAAAGACGAAATAAAATGAGGATGGAAGATTCGCCCAAAGACCATTCCAACAGTCGCGCTTAACCCAGGACGGGGAGAATGTAAATTATTATGTAAAATGAAACACTTTTCCGTGTAATCGTTGACAGCCTTAAAAACCTTCTTATCATGAAGGATTATTGTCTTATAATAAATCTTTATCCAGCTTATTTTTTAACAAGATTCCTAAGTATGTCTTGTGGAAACAAAATGAAGCAAAAAAAATGCCAACATACGGCCTTACTAACGCCCGCCTTTCTTAATACTTATCAGAATATTTTTTCTTATTAGTTAATAATACTTAAAATAGATTTATAAAAAAATAATCTTGTCCGGGCTGACTTTTCTCAAACTTCATTCGGATATTTTTTTAAATATGATACACTCACCGAGAAATTTAAAACGGCAACGAAAAAAATATCACTAACCAAATTACATGCTACACTCAATTCAACGTTCATTTTTATACCGCTGTCCGTATAATTGACCTGATTTTTTTTGAGTAAATTGTTTGGCTCTAATAAATTAAAAAACAATTATTTAAAATATTCAATCGCACGCCCTCTCGCAGGTAGTAATATGACTCAAATATGATTTTCTGGAACACGTAGCCTTATCAAATACCTTAAACTGATTGCTTTTAAAAGTTACATATTTGTTCACGGTAAATACTTGATGTAACGCATATCATTTTTCAACAATCTTAATTAAATAAATGACATTATAAAATGAAAAACCTTATTTATAAACTACGGAAAAGCCTCCTCGACGCTAATTATAATATTTGTATTACCAACGAAGTATCTCGCAGTTTAATCGTAAAAGAGAAGAAAAAAAAAACAAAATCGAATAATGTAAAAATACAAAATGGTATGAATAATTCAGAAAATGTGTTAGTTACTGGGGTTATAACTATTATAAATATCTCCCGCTCCCTGAGAAAACAAGAATATCTTCCGGAATGAAGGAGCATGCCGCCATATATTCCCATTATAGGGAATTGACTTGAACGACAACGCGAAATGTAAAAGCCTTTGCCGGAGCGCTTTCTTGTGACACTTTGTCTTGCAACGTCATTCAATATTTAGAACACGAAATTTAAAATGTATTGGTCTGAATTATCTATTGGCGAACATATAACATAAGTTTGTTGCTGAAAATTGCAACAAACTTATGTTATATGTTCGCCGAATATATTACGCAAGAGCCCAAATTTGTCACTGCACTTAGCGGCTAGTTTCGATACCCACGAGTTGCAATCAAAGACCTTTCGCTGATTCACTTTTCTGAAATAAAATCAAGAAAGGTCTACAGAGGTGATCTGCTAAGACTCAGTGAGTAAAAAATCACCGTTATTTTGCAGAGCGGAACGGTTTTATCGATCGGAACACTTTAAGGCTCGATTCGCGTACTTCATGTTAGCTATTATCTCAGTCGGCACCGCGTAAAAAGAATAATAATGGTCATTGCACGAGGAAAATGGTTGAAGGGTTTGATACATTTTATTTGATAATATTAAGAGTTTGAAACGAGTGAGTCGGGCCTAAGGTTCACGGGCGCCACAATCTAGCTTTATTGCAGGGTTAACTAGAGTTTCAAGAATTGTACACTTAAGGTTGTATAGAAATACTCTTTGTAGAGTAGGAAGTGATCTTGATAAAAGTGGAGCTTTTATACGGCTTTAGGGAGAAACATTTTTTCATTTTTTTAGAGGCAAGGCAACTGAATACTACGCATTATTTTTGTTATATCAATAATATAACTATATTACAACATAAATCCTTTAAACGAATTTACAACACAAATGTTTTTATTGCCTACAAACCATATTTCATGTTTTGCAGTTATGTATATTTTATACTAGCTGTCCTTACCCGGCGTTGCACGGGTTAAGCATTGAGTTTAAAATAAATTTGTGAGGGTAAACAAAGACTCGATACGAATGTTATAGATTTGCATCGAAAATATATAAGCGGAGGGGAAGGGTTAAAAGAATAGGGGGGAAATGTTACCCGCCGAGTCCTAACGAATAAGTTTCAAGTTTCAAATTTTGAGATCCCATCAGCCGAAGGTACAGATTTACCTAGAAAATATATCAGGGAAGGGAAGGGTTAAAAGAATAGGAGGGAAATGTCACATATATTTCCCGCCGAATCCTTAAGAATAAGATTCCAAATTTTGAGTCCGATCGGTCAAACGGTACAGATTTGTATCGAAAATATGTCAGGGGTAGGGGAAGGCATATGATAATAGGGAGGAAATGTTGCCTATGTGAGCCGCCGAGTCCTTAAAATAAGATTCCAAATTTTGAGTCCGATCGGTCAAACAGATTTGCATTGAAAATATATCAGGGGTAAGAAAAGGCGTATAAGAATAGGGATGAAATGTTGCCTGTGTTACCCGCCAAGTCCTAAAGAATAAGTTTCCAAATTTTGAGTCCGATCGGTCAAACGGTACAGATTTGCATCGAAAATACGACATGGGGGGGAATGGGTATGAGAATAGGATAAAAGTGTTGCTTGTGTTACCCGCCGTGTCCCAAAGCATAAGTATGCATAATTTGAATCTAATCTGACAAACGATGTGGATTTGTTTATAAAACAGACAGACAGATAGACAGACATTGTGTTTTATAGGTATAGATAAATTTATTTTACATTAGTATTTTCTCATTGAATTAAATAATTTCAAAATAAAATCATTTTTTAAACTGATGTATTTATATCCAAAATTTTATTTGCTTTGTTTTACAAGATAATAATATATTTTCTGTAATAATTTATTATTGTTTATATAATATAAGTTATTAGTAATATTATATTAGTAGTAATTAAAGTAATTGAAATATTGTCATTGTATCTGTAGAAATACAATTTACTTTTTTAAACAGATTATCAAACATCCTTGCAGGTTTACTGTTCTGGAAAACTTCATTAAAAATAACTCACGTAGCAAATTAATTGTTGCCATTAAAAATCGCCTACTCTGTATATGTAAAATAAATGTATGTACAGGTAGCCTTTTTGCCTCTGTTATTAAGGCTATTAAAAAAACATCTAGGGTCCCCGTCTACCCGGCCAAGGCAGTTAACCCAAGGGCTCCGCATCACTCGATTCACGAAGACCGCTGAACTTTTCCGGGAAAATAAATCAAATAGAGGTCGGTCCACAATTCATTCTACCCAAAAATAAAGTCTTAATTTTCATCGGCGATAGGGAGGTATCATTGATTGTCTCTAAATAGTAATCACCGGAATAATTTGAGTATGTTCAAAGATTTCAAGAACACAATACTGAATTTTATCCCCTGGGAGACATTATTAATCAAGATATGTACCAAAGATGTTTTTTTAAATATTAATAATATTTTTTTTATTTAAAAAAATAGCTTCGTCTCAATGAGACATGTATAACATATATTTTTACTGATCACCAAATAGTAGAAATTCTTAAGTCCTCTTGCTATTCATTACATTGAATTTATTGAACATTATTATTAAGTAATTCCATGACACATTGCTCCATGTACCGTGAAATTGATGAGGTGACTATACAGAAACGATCATCTGTCTTATGTATTTAATGCTGTCATTAAATACATCGACGATACACTATTATGGTACACCTATTCGTTATATCTGTTCTGCATTTTGAACCATGGAATAATGCATGATCTCGATTACACTAATAGTTATTTGGTACAGTTAAGTCATAATTGACTCGTAAGTTTGGAAAGCCAATCAGGTTCGTTTATACATATTTGATAATAACTATCTTAGTTATGGATAATTTTGAAAAAAAAAACGCTTTTATAACCCTGCTTGAGTTTATTAACACTACTCAATCGTCGGGAGAATCAGCAGATCTCACTGACTCCTCTTCTTCTTTTTCATATCTATGTTTCTATATCGTGAAGAAGAAAAAAGTTTTCTTTTATATCTTCACTTGTCGATAAGAGTACATTTGCAGTACCCACTGTTTCTCTCCATACTCGAGTAGTGTTAGTAAACTCAAGTAAATTTATAACAGTGTTTATTTTTCGAAATTATTCTCAGTGAAAATCATTACGAAACTCTTCAAAGTTGACACCAATTCTACTGATTGTGATAAATAATACCTAATTTGATTTATTTTTAAAACTTATTAACTTTTTAACGTTATCCCATGTCTCATTTTGATTGATTAAGTATTTTATAATTTGTATTTAATCATCAACGATAATATCGATAATAAAAATGCACCAGAGGATGATTGAAACAAAACCTTGTCAATGGAAGATTACAGGGTGGCATATTTTAACAAAACAGTTGCAAAATTGTACCAGTTTTATAATCGATAACAGCTGTTGAAGATTGGAGGCATTATGTTAAAATAACATAAGTTTTTATAAGTCATAGAAGGTTATAAAAGGAGGCATTATGTTAAAATAACATAAGTTTTATAGGTCCTTACTTATAAACCATCACGCCATTTCTCCGCGAAAGTAGAGAGGATAGAGCGCCACACTTTTCTCTCCTGGCATACAAATCTCGCCTCATCCACATTCATACATCTTCGCATACAAGCTCGATGATTGTCGAGGCTCCTAACAGGAATATCCTCCAATATCTGGTTATTTCGATCATGCCACGTCTTCCGCGGTCAACCTCTCTTTATGGTATTCTTCTTTACATTCTTTCCTCATTTACTTACTCAATATGCCCAAACCATCTGAGAGACCTTTTTTCGATTCTAATAACTATTCTTAGAAGAATTTTACATTATTTCCTAACATCTTAATTCCATAATTGGATTTGCCACACATATGAACGACTAAGTCATCTGATTTCCACAGCAATCTACTCATCAGCTCCAGGTTTTACTTTCGTACATCAGTGTCGGTACTAGAATTCTTCTTCAAGCTTTAAAATCAGTTCTAAACGCGTTTATCAGAATTTCGTCAATGAGCATTTGGTTGTTTTTTTTTAATACTGCTTATTTTTGCTTTTCACGAGTGTCATGTATCAAAGAAACTTAAAACTCTTCGTGGCAGTCTGTTTTCATTACCTAACAAGTCATGATTATTTAATACTTGTTCTTGTTAGATTTTCCAATGACAACGAAGATTCTTTTTAAAAGTCTTCCAGCATTCGGGTTAAGTTTTCCTTCGCGCACCTCTTGGTTTGGGTACCCGCCATACGATAAATACTCGGAGTTAAGCTCAGTCAGACATGTCGACTATAGGTAGCTACTAACAAATCCGGTATTCTGTGTGGAAGAGAGTTCGTATCGCCCTGGGGGAAGAACACAACTCAGTCCAGTATTCAGTTTCTTGAAATGATATTGTATGCTGAGTAAGGAGACCTTAATATCATATTTTCCTTTTGCATTTCTAGCTGCATTTTTCTATATTTTTTCTCTCACGGCATCTTATCGAATATAATAAATGTAACACGGTATTTCTCAAGTTCAAAAATAGTAATATTCTTATTTAATGTTAGTAATGTTAGTCTATAAAATAATCTTCTAACGTAATTTATCTTACTTTAGAATCATTTTAAAAAACGGCATATATTTTGTAGAAATTCCATTAAAAATGTATCTCGTATTTATGTTAAAAAAGAATGTTAGATTTTATTAAAAAGAAAAATAATCTCCTAATCTTCAAATAAAATTTGGATGATGTTTTGTAGTGTAGAAGTGCACAAGGTGAAACGGTAAAATATACTTTAAAGGAATGTTAAAATACATGGAACAGACATATAAAGAGTTTTTTAAATGAATTTTTAATAAATATGTGAGATTTCATCCTACACACACCAACTTCGGTCAAGCATGCGCCGAAGAGGATGGAAAGGCGCTGACCCCAGACATCGCACCACATATAAGAGCAGACCCACCACTTACCCAGGACCGTTTTATAAGCAAAAGCTCCTATATTGGTCCTACTCATTCGCCGCCAGGTTGGCATTTTTTAACGCTAAAGGCAACCGTGCGACCCAGCATTTTACAGCAGAATTAGGCCGTATGGCTGGCATCCAAAATTTTGCCCTCATTGTCCCGTCAGTTCACTTCTTTATTATTTAAAAAAGATATACATAAATCACCAAAATATTTCAATACAGTAAGTAATATTTCAATACATTAACATGATATATCGATATTCGACGACCGATGTGAAGTATATAGAAGAGACAGATGTTAATCAGGGAAGAAAGATGGGGGCCGAGTGCTAATTGCTGTGCATAAAACACTACAAGTTACCATTAAACCACACTGGCAAACCATAGCTGAAGACATATACAGCTGCAAATTAAGGTAAAGAACCGCAAAACACTACTAAACATCTGCACAGTTCACATATCACCAGACGACACCTACACCACATACAAAACGTTCTGCGACAACCTCCGCCGAATATCCGACCGCCTCCAATCTGATACTTGGAGACTTCAATCGTTCAGACACCACATGGACCGATGAAAACCATGCTTTCCTTGCGCCTTTCCCTCCCAATCCAAATATTCTATCCCAACTACTCGTTGACACAATATCGTTCTATAACATGTACCAATACAACAGTATACTGAACCACCAAAACAAAATCCTCGAACTCATCCTCACAGATATCTCCGACATGACTTTGACACAATAAACACATCACTTACCAACATCGACTGGACACTCAAACTACAGAACCTAAACACCAACGAGTGTGTTAACTCACTATACAATGAAATTTCCCCACTAATCTCAAGACATGTCCCCGCAACATCCAAACCAAAAGGCTTCCCATTCTGGTATTCACATCAACTCGTAAAATTTATCCGAGAAAAAAACAAATATCACAAAAACCATAAACTATACAGTAACAACCAAGACAAACTTTCATTCTCACTACTGAGAAGTAGAAGCAAAAAACTAATTATGCTACACAAACTACATCAAAAAGATTGAGCTAACAGCTCAAACATACCACTACAATAACTCTTGGTAACGAATCAGCAAACAAGGGACCTCAAATATGCGAAATATTCTCTAAATACATTAAATCAGTCTATAATAAACAAAACCCCATCACCTGCCAGACGTCCATAGATTTTCCTCTACAAATACCACTTATAAAATTCACTATCCATCACCAATCCATATTAAAAGAATGCCTATCCTTGAAAACCAACAAAAGAGCAGGCCCCGACTGTCTATCACCATATTTTGTCAAAAAATGCGCTACCACTCTTTCATTACCACTCACCATTATATACAATTAATCCTTAACCGAAGGCATTTTCCCCAGTAAATGGAAAACCGCATTCCTCACACCTATCCACAAAAAGGGAGATAAAAGTGATGCGACAAATTACAGACCAATCGCGAAATTAAACTGCTTCCGGAAAATCTTTGAGTGTCTTATCCACCACGTTATATTCAACCATATCACAAACACAATCACCCCTCTTCAACATGTTTCAACTTCTTTCCACATCGCTCAGTAACGTCTAATCTTCTCATATATTCTCAGTTCATCCGCTATGCAATTGACAACCGACTTCAGGTTGACTCTATCTACACTGACTTTGCAAAAGCTTTCGACAAGATAAATCAATTCCTTCTCGTAGAAAAACTAGCAACATTCGGGATACACAGTACCCTACTAAAATGGTTTAAAAGCTACATCACAGAAAGAACTCACATAGTTGTCATCAGCGGCCACTCAAGCACCCCATTTTTCACTAACTCCGGTGTATGCCAGGAATCCCGCCTAAGGCCTCTTCTCTTTCTAATATTTATTAACGACATAAAAGAAGTCATAAAACACTCCAACCTATTATTTTTGGCTGACGACCTCAAAATATACAAATCAATCAACACTATTCATGACTGTCACCTCCTTCAAACTGTCCTTAACGTACTCGAAAAATGGTGCGTAGACAATGACCTCTACTTCAACACAGAAAAATATAACTCAATATCCTTCACCAAAAAATTCAGAACCTTACAATTTGAATACAGTATCAACCAAACCACGCTTACTCCATTAACAACTATTAAAGAACTGAGAATAACCTTTGATAACTCCCTCAAATTCAACCATCACATAGACGATATCTCTAGGCGAGCATCCAAAACTCTCGGCTTCGTCCTCAGAGCAACGCAAGAATTCCACGATACAGCCGCTCTAATTACTATCAGACAAAATAACACCCGACAGGTCAGCAAAAATAACACGCGCTCTGCATAGGACATACACACGTAATATGGCATATTACACAGAGCCAAAAATGCACTGCGAGCAGATACTCACACATACAAGACATTAGCACTAACGGCTCTATTCTGCTGACTAAGAGGAGTGAGGTCAATACCAGACCGTAGACATCAACAGCCTTTGTCTCGAAAGGATATATAAACCGGGACGCCCCCGGACGACGTAGCTTTAGTCTGCGCCTCGACTACCCTGCCGAAGGCTCTGTCCATCGTATTACGTACCATTTTTATCCGTCTGTCATTTTGTATAAAATTGACATTATTTTAATCTCTGAGAAGGAATGTTAATCCGATATTAACAACCAGAATCATTTACACACCGCATCCAAAACACCCCCAAAAATATTTTACTTTAATTTCATTGCATTAATGTCATTAAAGTCATGCCATTTTAAAATAGCTATCACCTTTACATCACGCAGTGAATTCTAAGACCCTTTCAATACCTTAATTTATGATTAACTAAGTATTAGAGTTTTTATGTATATATTTTTGATAGATTCACTCCGTTTTTACTGCCTTTTTACACTCGTGGCGTCTGCTTGCTTGCCGTCAACAAAAACTTTGGATCGATTTTTGACCCTTTTCCCGTGATCCAATCCAGCTGAAACTTGGCAAGTAGACTCGTGGCGACGATCAAGAAGATCTATCAAATTTTCGTTAAAAAAATCATAATTATAGTATAATTTCGGATTTTTAGAAACTTTATTGGTTTTTTCAAATTGCAATCTCTTGAAAAGTTTGATTACGGCGGCCCGATAACGTCGCGGAATATTTTCTAAATTTGAATTACTCCGTCGGTATGCATAATAGGTACTTCAATACGAATGTCGAAAATCTAAATTGACTGACAAATGTTTTTTAGAATTTAATCTTCAAAGCGTGAAGTGTCTTATCAAATCTCAAAACATCTGACATTTTAGAAATATATTAAATTACTGTAAGTTTAGTGTTATGTTATATGTTTTAATTCGTCTTTAATTGTTGTTACATTTTACAAAGAAAGAGAGTACAATAAAAACTTGGTTTTTATGGGTTACTTTTTTATACATCTAAGAACTACACGTTTTCAAAAAAATGCGAAATATTTTTGTTATTGAAAGCATTAATATTGTGACTGGATATAATTATTAATTTTAAAAACTAATTAATTTTGTAAAAATAACACATCAGTAATGTGTAAGTTTTGTTTGATTCTTAACTACCCCTGCAATGTATTCTATAAATATTGAAAGAAAAGAGATTTATACCTCCATACATATCTACCATATTTGTTCGTATTTAGTATATCTATAACATTTTAATTTTTTGTAAATTTTGATGTATTTATCGGAAAATGAAATTAAAAAGTTCCATCTCACTTATCAGATATCCACAACAACCCTCTAATTCGGAGATTTCCTTCTTGTCTTCTACAGGGGTGGGATTCTAAAAGAAAGCGTAGGCACTTGAACTTGCCAAGTACCACGACCGGGAGTCAAAGCTACGCGAGTCTGGTACGGAGCTGAGAAGCATTTTGAGGAAAAACTTTTGAACGTGGCGGATAATTTCCTCGGCAAAGAACCAACACTCAATGGGGAGTCAGGAGTGAAGGTTTGAGAAATTAATTTTGATAACGGTTTTCGATTTTAAATGGTTTTAATAAACGTCACGGTATGTCAGTCGAGTTCGAGAGCAAACTGAGTTGGATCATAATTTTAATTAAAAAGGCAAGGCGGGGCGCTGATTAACAAGCAAAAAATTACTCCGAGGACTCTCCAACGAGTTGAGCTTATTATTATCGATAATTCTGTTAATTATATACTCTCATATGTTGGACGTGGTGTCGTGTAGCACATTTTCGATAAATGGGGGTTTATTTATGTATTAATTGTCAAGAGTCTTAAAAAATAGTAACAACACATTATCGAAGTCTTCAAACATTCTACATGAATTTAAAATTAAATGAACTATTCAAGAAGAAACCGTAATTGAAAATTTATGGAAATTAGTCATTCTCTATGCTTCCCAAACCAACATTTTAGTGTATAGGGGATGACGAGAAGCGCGACCTTAGAATGACGAATTGACAAGAGACTAGTAATGAAGTGAGTACTTACGTGCGGAGTTTTCTAGAGCGAAATGACCTTACGATAAACAAAATTGCAGCGAATTAAAGACGGACCAGTGTGGAATATTCTTATAATAATTAGTGTGAACGAAAAAACAATGCACAGATTAAATTCATGTCCAGTAACTTTAATTTGTGAGTGCTTCATTGCCTTTCAAAGCCATAACCCTGTGACAGTCCGTTAAATTATTTTCAGACATATTTTTGATGTTTATATGTTAAATTTTGTGGTTGGACATATGTAATTGTTTATTTAAGAAAACTAACAAACTTTTTATAAACCGGACTGATTTTCAAATAATTTATTAGCAGAGGCCTAATAATTTATTAGCAGCATTTGGGGGTTTGAATATGGTTAAGAGCAGTTGCTTTTTTGGGTAACCACCGTCATGCGACGGAAAACTCCAAAGGCGTATTTGATGATTTATTATTTCGATAAAACAAGTACAAAATATACATGAGTATGTTTACAAAGACAATGATAGATACTCTAAGGGCCATAGCCTCCGGCCGCCCCGGAGGTAGTTGACAGCCTGCATGCCCACATAGGAGATGGGAGACTTTTTAGATTATTTTTGAACAAAGGATTACTGTTTGCGTGCATAAAGTACTAGTCACCCGTGCCTCTTGCTCGTGTCTGACGCATGTCTGTGACCAGTGGTACCTAATGGGGTGCCTATCTCGCCATCTTCGTGTTGCTGGATGGACCGCTGACGACTCTGCGGCACGTGCTGATGGTCTGTCCGGGCCCGTGTCTGTGTATAGGGTAACCCCTACAAGGATATTGATGCATGAGTTATAATATATGTAAATTTTTGAAAAAAGTTTATTTGAAAAAATATTATGCCATTAAAATTCTGATAGAAATATTGTGCATATTTTATTTCGTATAAAGTCTGATTAAATACAGCTTGATTTAAAATATGTTTAATTTTACTTTGTAATACACACACACAATATGAATTATTAAATTACTACTAAAGCTTCCAGAGGAGCAGTCCCTCTCACCATCAGATATAGATAATAACTAACTTAAATACAAAATTTATCAATCTAATCGGGTAAGTTAGGGAGGCGCGCGGTAGGGAGGTGTATTTTTTCCGCAAAAAGCTCTGGTATTGGTGGAGTGGACTAAAAAGTGATATTATTTATTGATTTTTGCGGAAAAAAAATACCCGTCCCCACCGCGCGCCGTCCCTGACAAACCCGATTAGATTTATAAATTTTGTATTGTGTATTACAAAGTAAAATTCAACATATTTCAAATTATAATGTTGCACCACGAAGTATCTGCCAAATCTTTCAATGAAATACAGCTTGCATCAAAATACTGACTGGACGCCGCTATTAATTACATTTATACATAATTAAGGTTACTAACGTAATTACCATTACACCGTTTCACCGCAAAGGTAGGGAGAGAGAATGAAACACCACATGTTCTATCTTGTCGCATCACTCTTGCCTCATCCAATTCTTCATACATCTTCACATACATGCTCTCCAATCCGATCTATATCAGATCTTTTGCGGATGTCTTCTCAGTGATTCTTATTCTATTGAGTAAGCTAAAAAGTAATTTGTACATTTCCCAAGTTTCACGTTTAATCATTAGAGGCTTAGAACTTAAAATGTAAAATAATTTGTCCATGTTACATAATACTTCCTTTATTTAACTCCTGTTGTGACTTTATTAAACTTTATTAAAAATGTTAAATTGTATTTTATTGATTCCATTATATTTTTATTAAAATTATATCAAAATATTAAAGTTATATTAAAGTAAAACTAATGAATGATTATTACATTGTCATCCGAAATATATATTTGCGGCTGACAGATAAGCGATGCTAAAAAATGGTTTGTCTTAAACCAGTTATTATTTATTTATACAGCTGAAACATTAATGATGAGAATAAAAAATAAATATTATTTATTACATATATTTTTACAGTAACTTGCATTTAAGCAACTAATAAGAATTCGTTATGATAGGCTTATGGTATATAGAAAATTTTATAAGTAGCGAATAATATTGTAACGTGATAGAATTTGGAGAAATTACGCATTATCGGAATTCCTCGAAATACGTCAAAGACAACAACAATGCTCTAGATCGCCCTTAAACACTGTGTAATTAACTACAAATGTCCGGTACAGTCTGGAAGCAACAAGAATATAATAATAGTAAATACTAGAAATGTATAGAATAATCTAGTAGGTTCCAAAACCCAACGTGTTTCGTATAAAAAGCGGCGCCAGCGCCGCGGCGATTCGTGTTTGTTTTGACGTTTGACCAACGCAACTTAGCCAGCGATAAAACATTAATTCTTCAATTTTCTTTAAATAATTGATCAATATTATTTATGTAATCAAATATTTTGTTTAATTTGAATACAGGTACTTACTCTACGCATCTTGATACCGATTTATTTTCTTTGTTATTACAATGTGTCGGGTGGATTATAATAGTATTTCTGGAATGTTGAAAGGATGTTGTTGAAATTGATAACGTTCCTCAATTTATTTTATCTTTTCGAGTATCCTTTTCAGTGGGTACCGACTCACCAGGGATCCTCAAACGAGTAATGTCAATATTTAT
Organism: Agrypnia vestita; assembly: GCA_016648135.1. NCBI lineage: Eukaryota > Metazoa > Arthropoda > Insecta > Trichoptera > Phryganeidae > Agrypnia > Agrypnia vestita. The sequence goes on from JADDOH010011806.1 coordinate 25,250, forward strand.
TTTTTATATTTTTTTGTATTTTTCATAACTCATAAACATCTAATGAAAAAAACATAACCTTAAATTAGTTATAGAGGTCTCACAGATATGAAGCTATTTATATAGTGAAGTATGTATGAAAGTCTTTTACAAGTGTTTATAGGGCTTACGATCCGTCGTGGGGTGGATTAAGTGATCACTTTCTACTACATAACGTTCACCGATTCCATCCGCTATCGACCACACATCCATCAAACTAAGATTAGATAAGAATTACTTTCACTATTTAATAATAAGTAATGTGTTATTTCTTTTAATATAGTTTATATAGATGAAAGTAAATAGTGTTATTTTTTTTTAAATAGATTAAAATGACTATTCGCAAGACAGTTTCGCATAATTTTAATTTGATACTTTTTGTATATGTAGTTGAATAAGGTAGCGGCCACAATATTTCCGGTGATTAAAAATATGTTCCAACTGAAACATTAAAATAAATAAATTGTTTTCAATCTTTTTAAGTATTTCATTCTTTATACGTATGTACTCTTTAATTTATTAATACCGTATTTCGTTCACGTTTTGTTAACAATATTGTATTTTTATTATAAGAAATCACAATTAATGATAATTTCAAAATATAAATATATAAAATACCAATATTGGACCTATACAATTGTAGAAATGTTTTAAAGTAATCAAGATTCATGTTTTTTTTCTTTTATTTTTTTATCATAAACATTGATAAATAAATTTTAAAAACTTGTAAACCACTTAATACAGATTTTACAAGGTAGGCAAGAAACTGCATTATACATAGATTCTTTACATTTAAGAGAATACGAGGAATTTCTTTAATGGAATTAAAAACATACATTATTGTTTTTAAGATACAAGCTTTTGCCAGATTACATATCCACACATTTTAAAAACAAATACACAAAAAAATGATTTTGACGAAAGTGTGGTAAGCAAGGAATTGTTTTATTATGAGCGATATGTCAAAAATAATTATATATATTTTTTATAAATATTGTAAAAGAAAATATAATAAAGTTAACAAAGGACAAAATACAAGTTTCAAGAGTATTTATTAAGAAAATCAAGACTTTTATAAATAATTTGATAAAATATGTAGAGAAACAAATTCACAGAGAAAAAGGATGCAAAGTAAAGAACGATGATGTTAGAAAATAATGTAAAGCTGATTTAAGCGTATTCGGTAGAATGAAAAATGGGTCGCTCAGAAGATTTGGGCACGTTGAACGAATGATTGAGGAAGGAATGGTAAGACAAATATATGACGCACTTATTGACCTACGACCACGTATTGGCACAAGAAAGGGAAGACGTGGCATGACCAGATTAACCAGATACTGGAGGATGGTCCTTTTAGTCGTCGAGCTTGTGTACGAATATGTATGATGAGTGGATGAGGCGAGAGTTTTATCTTAAGATAGAAGAATGAGCTATATCCTCTCTGCCTATCTCCGCGGGGAATTTGTGTAATAGTTTGCAATCCATAGCGTCCCGAAGTTGACTGAGCGCGCGAACTCGCGTCACTTATCTTACTTTTCCGATGAATGGCGAGCGCTTCTAACACAATCTAAATAAAAGTATATACTCTATCCATTGAGATTTTTGAAGATGCGCCGCCCAGCATCGATATTAAAAAGATTTTTTTTAAATGCATTCTTGTTTTATTTGCCATGAGTATACGCCGGAGATGTGCGCCTGCAGAAATTATTTAAAATGTTCGCGCTCGTGCGAAGATCAAGTTATAATCTTTAGGGGAAATTGAGTGTCTCATTTTCGCCCAACAACGAGCCCTGTTTAGCCTTAAAAAGGTCTAATCCTTAATTTGTAGGGCTGCGCGCGTTGACCGTCCCCGCCGTGTAATTGTGATTCAGGGCGGCCGAGCGTTCGGCGCCTTTGTCCGGCGGACACATATTATTCATTACCCGGGCGCTACTCATTGTTTTATCTACTCAAGGGTCAACTGAGAATTAAGCCGCGCATCTAGCAAGCAAAACCCCAGAGCTCAAACTTTGCGAAATTCGACAAAATTTGCGAAGGCAGAGCCGAAATTGGACGCTAACTGCGTTGTGTAAAGGGGGTTTACTATTTCCGTGTATCTACGTACGCGCGGTAGGTTTAAATGGGTTTGAATCGCGCCCCTATTTATCATCCCCCGAATGATTGTTTGAACCGCTACTTCTTTCTCCCAATTTCAGATGGATCAAAAGGAATATTGGTACCTATGGGTATAAATGAAAACGCCCCGACGCAACAATTTAATCAGTATGAACAAAAAATTCTCACCTAATTCCAAAATGGATAATAAATAATTGTAATTTTGTTTCACTTTGTTTCTGAGTCGTATTTTGTTTTAAGTATCGTTTTTTATACTATATGTATGTTTTCTAGAGTCGTCATGCACGGGAAGCTTTCTAATAAAAAAATAATAAATGTATAATTTAATTATTATTTGGCTGATTTTTTACGTGGGTAACAACTAAAAATATTTTATGGGTCTCATTTTTCATGGGTCAAATATTTAGATCTTTGATTTATTTTAAATTTTGTCATCAAAGAATTACATTGCAGGGTATGGTGACCCGGGAAATATTACAACAGAAAATATACATATAAACATTATATAATGAGAACATGGATGAAAGAGAATGAGCATAGAGAATATTTTTTATTTAAAAAATACACAAATTAAAAATAAAAGTTTCTTAATTATTTTCCAACCACCTTAAATACTCTAATTTATCCAAATTACCATTTAAAGACATAAATTCTTGCAGTCTTTCATCTATTTTAACGTAAATATTTATATTTTGATATACCTATTTGGTCGCCTGAAGCCTGCCTTGTATCTTTCTACTATGATTTCAATAAGAAATAAGGAGATGGGTATCTTGCGCTGGAGTCTGAATGTAGTTTCGTAAAATATTTTCATACGCTGTAACTTTTTTAATCTATGCTATATCCGTTTTGTGTGTGAAGTAAAGCAGCTATATAGCGCTTTAGAGGTCCTGCAAAGTTGTCAAAGAGACTAGCTTAAAACGAGCACAAATCCACCTAATGGTAAGTAGCGAATTTAAAAAGAAATGTTCCTAGAATACGCAAAACAGGAGAAGAATTGGCTGGGTCCAGTTATTTATTTGAATCCTTTTCTTAATATACATACGCCTTATTTGGCTATGTCAATATTTTTTTAAATTAAATGTTTCAATTTTTATATCCAATAATTAATAAAACAAGGTAGTAAATAGACTTATTTTTTATAGCTTTTTAATTAAGAAATAGCAAGCATTCATTCATTTAAAATTTTAAATATATTTAATTAAACTATAAATGACCAAATTTCCTAATTAGTCAAGCATAATTTAATTAAGTTTTTTGACCAGGGTTCACATGTTAAACTGAATTTACTGTTATATGTAATATTATAAAGTATTAAGACACTGGCTTACTTAGTTTAAAAAATTAATGTTTAGAGGATTAAAATGAACTTTTTTTTACTTAATTTTCTGTAATTATTCCTTGAATAAAATATTTATTTTAATAAATTAATATATAAATGTAAGATTAATTAATTATTTATACCGTTGTTCGAAGATTCAAAGTGATATTATTTCAACAAATAATATGTACCATTTGATTAGATCTATTAAATATTATTCCACTAAATAAATATTATAAAATAAAAAATATAATATTTAATATTGTTGACTGAATTGGGTATACTGTACTTTGAATTCAGAGCATCGATATATAAAAATCTAGGTTTTCGAAATAAAAGTGTGAGTATACAGGATAAATATAAAATTTAATGTACTTAACTATTCCTATCTAGGATATTTAGATTCAAGAGTACCAAATTGACTAAATATCCACCGTAGCCTTCGGCAGCCCCTTCATGCAGGGTGTTTGGTAATTGAGCGCGCTAATGTGAATACCTTTAACAGTGCTTTGGTAAATCGGTAATTGATTATTGTTAGAGCTTTTCCCCCTCTCCGACCTCTCCCTGTGCCGTTAGAGTTTAGCAGCCCTAAGAGAATTGTCTTACTATCCTTACATGGAGGCTTTGGGATAACTAAGACAAGCCTTCTATGGGAAAATAGTCTTTGTGTTTTTTACGAGCAGTCCAATGAGGAGTCTCTTTTGCTTATGGAACAATGTAGTATTTTTAATAGCCCTGGACAAGCCGTCACGACGATGGGTGGTGACTCCAGCCAGGTAAGTCGATCTCTTCAATCTCCTACTTCATTCAAGAATCGGATCCTTCAGTCACCGGTTGCTCCTTAATCCTTCCACTCCAGTTCCTATTTCCAACCGTCGATCTTCCCCATCCCTACTCTCATCATTTAGGTTCTATAAATCCTTGAATAAAATACTTGAAAATTCTTCACGGGATATCAAGTTAATTAAAAGAAGAGACAATATCACTCGTTACTCATTGTTTAACTATTGACGGAGTTATTTAATTAATGTTGGTTTTTGTAATAAAAATTAAATTTACAAAATACTCATATCAAATTCATACCAAATGATTAAAACAAAATAAACTTACTAACTGCTATAGTAAAAGGGTATATTATCTTAGACAGCGATGATGGCGCACAGGTAATTGAAATTAATCAATATTCATATTTAATTTTAATCAAAAGAATTTTTTTGACATTTATTTTATTTTTACCTATAATTTTACAACATCCCAATTATTTTGAATTTTAATAAAATAATTTTATTTCACATAGTAATAGTTTCTACTTCTACTGAGCTACTTAAACACTTTGACTAACTATTGGGTAGCATGGTGTTTCTATTCATCACATAAAAATAAAATGTTTTAATAAATTTTTAATGATCCAATTTCAATTCAAATGAATTGATTAGAAAATATAATTTGGTAGATTTATGTTTGTCATTTAATTACTTGTTCTTGCGCCCACTCTATACTTACTAATTGAAGCATTTTAGTATTAGAAAGAATCAAAATCACTAGTGGAATTAATATCAAAACACCTCAATTTATCTAAACCTAAAATTATTCCAGTAATTGTTAAATTGATATGCCTGTGTATTGTCCGCGGCGAGGAATTTAGTGATAACGAATTTTCCCGAAGTTAAATAATTCTCGTAGGAGTCAACTCAACCAGACCGATAAACCTTATTTAATCAAAACGTAGGTAATGTTTTAATAAATCAAATACTGAAAATTAAAATTTGACATGATAATTTGTTTTAATACGTATATTGACAGACTCGAGAGAATGATACATTATTATCCATTCACTGTCGCTTATATTCGACATATTTTGTAAAAGCATTTATTGATTTTGGACAAAATCTATTTGAATTTTTATTTATTTGTTTGTTTACTAACTGTAGAGATCATTAAAATTGTGACAACTGACATACGTAATTTATCAAATGTGACAATAAAAATATTCAATCAACCGTTCGCAAATACTCACCACAATCATGAATCAACTATCCATCATAGTATATGAGTACTCTCCCAGAGCGCATTAAAATTGTACATTGATATTTATTTCATACAAACGCGATGAGATTACGCGAAGCATTTGAGATGTGGATTTACAGATGATTACGCAATATAAGCTGAATGTAAGATGAATGAAATTGAAATGAAACAAGGCGTACAAATGAATATATTTACTTTATTCATTATTTAAATTAATTAGAAACTTTTATTAACCACTTGGAGCAACTTTACATCTACCGGTTTCGATACCACTGTATCTTCATCAAAACTACTAACAAGCATACTAACTATCCATTACTTCTTTTAGGAAACGAATACATTTTTGAACGAAAGCAAGATGCTTAGGCAAACTTATAATAATAAATAGATAATAATTAAGTACTCACATGAAAATAAATTTAAATCCATTTTTAAAAAGTACATAGGTACTTGTTCAATTAACTATTTCTTATTTACAAGGTATCTAGTTTATCAAACTGTAATTCTGTTTTATATTTTTCATTATTTCATTATTTCAAACTGTAATATATTTTTTATGAAAAATTTAAATAAAATCTATGTATCAAAAGAATGATCCATAGCCAGAAGCTAATTCGCAAATTCTGAATAATATTAATACTTTAAACACCTCAAGTGTTCTTTAACTCTAATATCAAAAGTTTGACACCTTTTTCCTATCAAACATAATAATTTCGTTGTCTTTCCGTCTGTCTGTCTGTTTGTCTGTCCCCGTAACTTCGCGTAACGTCCGTAATTTTATTCGAATTCACGACTTAAAAAAAATTTAATGGCCGGAGATGGGGTTTGAACCCCGGCCCGGCAAATCCAATCTGACCGTTCAACGCATGTTGTTACGGCCGCCTCACCATAGGCCGCCAAGAAGATAGACGCGAACCAATGTTCCGTCATTTTTGACGGGTTGCAGCTAGTATACAAAAATAAATACTATAAAGTTCATAAACACACTTAAGTAGATACCTACCTGATATAATTTCAATGTTTAGTCCTTATAATAGGCCAAAATATGCATTACAAAGTATTGTGAGAGACAAGAATTAATTTAAGAAATCAATTAAAGACACTAGAATTAATAAAATCAATTAATAAATTAAATTTAAAAATACTTAATTCTGTTTAATTAAATAAATAGAATTAAATATTTTTTACACAGACAGACTATTTGTATATTTAATATTTGTTACCTTGTCATCAACACGAATAGTTTATCACGTTTTACAATCATCAACATAATTTTGATAGCTGAGAAGTATGTATCAACTAGTAAAATTGCTTATAAATCTCAAAAGTACTCTGATTTCGCCAGCTATAATTAAACCCATAATCGTTTAAAAGCAAAAATCTTTTAAAATAAATAAAAAATAAAAACACTAAATAAAAAAACAATCCCTAACGAAATATTGATCAAAAAACATTTATTTTGAAACCCCTAGAAAACTGGCGTGTATTGGAGTTGCGATAAAAAAATCTTCTTAATTTTTATTTGAGAATGGAAATTATTTTTCTACTTATTATTACAAAATACGTTGTACTATCACGTTGTTAATTAAAATGATACATAATTAATCTTATTATCGCAAATTTTATGGTATGGGTTTTTTTTTTAAATGTATATATACCTATATCTATGCATATTTTTATACTTATTTGATTCCTCTTATTTGTTATATTTATCATAGAATGTGTTTTCTTAAATAAATAAATAAAAAAATAAAAATTAAAACAAATAAAACATATCACTATAAGGCGATCATGTTGGTTTATGATTTTTCGGTATCTCATATCTCATCAAGAGAGAAAACAGTCGTCATCATTATTGGCAGTAAAATCCCTAATGAATCTTGGCCTCGTAAACCATATATCGCAACTGATTTGTTTTACACACATTTCTCTTCTTCTTCTTCAATGTTTGAAGGAATAACACACCACCTTAGTTTTAGCCGTCCAAGGATTTTCTCCTTTCTTATTTTGTGTTCAACCATGACTTCGATGAGTGTTGTTTGGTCATTCTCTTAACAATATATATCTTTTTTAATAAAACGTCAGACGCTTATTATCCAACCCCCTTTATCTTATCTCACTCCTTCAACCCCCATACATTTGATTTTGTTAACGTGTATACCAGGGGCATAAAGTGAGGACATCGTGTATTTACGTAAACATATTATTAAAAAAAAAATTAAAAGATATTTCTCGTAATATTACAATTACTATCATGCTACATATAATCCGTCCAAAATAAAGAAGTTTTATTATTTATTTTGGCCGCTAGTCAAGGCTGTTAGAACAGCGCTATCTAGAGTGGCGTAGCTTTGTGATGACGTTAGCAATGATGATATTATCAAATAGAGAATTATTATTTCTTTTCTTCTTGTATCTCATTATTATTTGTGCCTACTGGTAGCGTTAGTGACGGATATTTTTACACATTTTTACACAGAGAATTATACATTTTGATTAATGCTTAATACCAATGGCATGTGTGATATAATAATGGATGCGCTTATTAGTTTTAATTTTCATTAAACTGAAATATTAATTTTAATTTATTTTATTAAAAAAGCCCAAAGTTTAAATTTTATTTATAACAATTTTGAAAACGGAATATTATTATCATTTTACTAAATAATGAAATTAGTTATTGGATTCTTGTTACGGTTACCGGTACAGTCACATTATTTCGTATTTTTTGTATTTCGTATTCGTATTCGTCGGTGTTTTTTTTCTCCAAAATAAATGTCTTCGTAAAAATCAAACATCAATATACTCACAGCGCGTGCTCGATCTATATTTCCACTTTTAATTTTTAAGTATTGCGATGAAGGAACCATTGGCCACAAAATATGTTGATTAGTAGTTTTATTTCAAGTGTTTTATTTTTATTTATATAGAATTCTTAATGTTTATTGAAAATCTAAAAAGCGCTTTATAAATATTTTTAGAATTCTAGACCTTTGACTCCTCTCTCTGCGGACCCTTCAGAACTTGATGTCCTAACTCCCGGATATTTTCTTATTGGTCAGCCATTGGTTGCGGTAACGGAGTATCCTTACGACAAATTTAAGATCACCAACAGATAGAGATATCAATTGACGCAGTCAATATATCAGCGATTCTGGTCTCGTTGGCAGTCTGAATATTTACACATGGTGCAACAGCGTTCCAATTGGCTACTCCCGACTAAACTGGTGATCTGGCGATCATACGAGAAGACAACTTGCCGCCCTTACAATGGCGCACGGGTAGGGTGCTCAAAGTGCATCCTGATAAAGACAATGTCGTCCGGATAGTAGAATTACAAACGCCAACTGGAGTTTGACTCGCCCGGGGTCGAAATTGTGCTTTCTACCATAATTCATGGACAGCTTCGATGTTTTACGTAATTAGGTTAAGCCCCTTATTTGTTGTTATTTTATTACGTAATTAGGTTAAGCCTCTTATTTTTTGGTTATATGTATCGTAATGATGATACTTTTTATTTTTGTTACTTGTAATAGTGCCTTGCACGAGTTATAATTTGTGAGAATTGACTTGTTGGGTAGGTCAATCCTCAGAGGGGCGGGATGTTGGGTGCCTACTTATACCTACTTTGGACAAAATATGTTGTAAAAATCTGTATCCGGCTCGAACGACCAAATGATGCGAACACAGCCTACTACAGAAACAACTACTCTTTCCCAAAGAGATAGGCAGGGAGTAGAGGGAGTATCAGGCACTTTCCATTAAAAACAAATGCGTCCCTTTGCCTACGACGAGCATACAGGGCGACGTGTTGAATATGATTATACCAGGGCAAAGAGTGTACCAATTTCACAATTCATTACTAAAAACGGTTTTGTTAGAAGCATTTTATCAAAAGCACATTAATTTAAAAATTTCGTCAAAATCAGTAACCAAAGTGTTAACCTCAATTTCGTCTATTGGATAGTGACGCTATTTCTTTTAATCTCATCTTCTTCTTCAGCCTTCTTTCCTCTACTGCCTCTTCCATTTTTCTCCACTCATCTCTGTTTCTCCCTCTTCGCATCGAGGTTCTTCATGCTTGCTGGAAGACTACGTCATCAGACCACCTTTGGGAGGTCTTCCGACGCTTCTTTTTTTCGTCCAGAGCCTCCATTGTAGGATTCTAGGTGCCCATCTAGTATCCTCCTGTCGAGCCATACGTCCAGTCTACTGCTATTTTAATTTCGTAACACGATCCATAATATCGGCAACTTTTGTTCGGCATCTTATTTCTTCATTTCTGAATTTATCTTGAAGGCTCACGCCGAGCATCTGCCTTTCCATGACCCGCTGTGTACACTTTAATTTATGTATTCCATTTGCTGATAGTTTTACTGTTTTTAGGATATATTTCAAAATCGGTAGGATACTTATATCAAACATTTTTCTTTTCAGGCGTACTGGGATTTCTTTATTTTCAAATAAGTGTTTCACTTTACCAAATGCTGCCCAGCCCAGACATTCTTCTTGGTAGTTTTGCTGTTTGCTCTCCTCATACATACGTACGTAAGAATCTTTTCTGCGAATCTTTCAAGGTTTACGAACACATCTCTTACACATTTGTTTTTAGATTGCTGTGAATAGAACCCACTGCTTACCCAGGATCGTTTTATGAGTAAAAGCTCCCAAATCAACACTTTTCATTCGTTTCCAGTTTGACAATTTTTTAGCTAAAATGCAAGACCGTGCTACCCCGCATCGGTCGTATAAACCGGTGTGAGGTGGCACGGACGTGAAAACTAAACCATTCACTGATCTTTACTTTGAGGCACGTTTTTATTAAATAAAAAAAAGAATAACATAATATTAAACATAGTTTTCTTTTAAGTACTTATCTCTCAATTCTTATATTACTACTAAATGTACTTCCGGCGTTCAATACAAACAAGTTTCAGAACAATAATAAGTGAAGAAAACAAACTTTCATTAAAAATGGGCGGCCATTGTATTTTCAGCAAATAAAAAGCACGCGAAACGAGTCTTCCATCGGCGACGGAAAAAATTGTTTGGTATGAGGCAAACACTTTCTTTCGCCAACTTGGAATCCAGTTAAACGGGGGAGGTGTAATGGCTCATCCAACCAAATGCATTCCTCATTATGTTGATGAATGCCGGCGTCACGGTGAAATATGGCGGGCGGGGCGGCGGCGATCGGCGATTAGGGCGTCCCATTCTGAACAACTTTATATGTGAAGTGCCACTGAATTGATGGCTTATCATTGCCGATCGGCAACTGAGTGATGACCAGAGCAATTATTCTAGCAATCGACCCGGTCCGGCTCGTGATAAATGCGTTTCATAAATTACAATAATGTTGTGCCAGGTCCGCACGCCCGGAATAATTTCACTCAAAATGTCAAACCCCCATGAATTATTTCGATTGTTTTGAAGTTTTACTTCTTTAGGCGTATCTAGGTAATATTTTAAAATGCAACAAAATGCGCACGCATCGTGAAATGCAAGATTTTCAGCAAAATCTAAGATGGCGGCTTTCCTAGTGATATTTAACCGATAGCAATTCTTACAAGTGATGACATCAAGTCATCAAGCCGCTGTGTTATTGTTGTTTATTTTCTATTCGATGATGTATGTTTCGTTACATAATTGTTTTATATATGCTATCATGTTTTATAAATGTCAAATTATGTAATAGGTAGTTGCATTATACATATCATAATATGTCATGCGTCGTAATGGCGATTGAATTATGTGCCTACTGGTTCTTACACGGGCTTTTCATACGAGCAAAATGCAATTCGGTAATTGGGTAGGTACTATATTTAATGTGTTTTTGATAGTTTTATCTATTGATGGAGAACTATCATTAATGCAAATTCGTGTCCATGTTGTATACTTTGAGTTGGAATGTGCCTGGACAGAATGCGTATGCGCACTTTTTTACAGCTATGTATACAACACAGCACGTGTTTTTTATGTATACTAAAGAAATATAACTTCTAACACGCATACATAAGCTTACGCACCCTATTTTTTGAAAAAAAAAACTAAAGGCTGTCTAAGCACATTTTCACAACATTAGAAAAGAGAAAAAACCTATAAGATGATCAAGGAGATCATGGAGAAAACTAATTACCAGCCCCGAGTGACTAATACGGCATAGAACAGAGAGGAAAAGTGAAGTCTACATACCCCCGACCGATAAGAATTAGGGATATTAAGGAATGAAGAATAAAAAGAACAGAGTTTCATTTCTCCTGTTTAAATTTCATCGCATTCTACGCGTATTTCATACTCTTTCAAGATGAGAATAATATTTAAATTAATTTCCGTGTAATCCAAGACACGAAGTGACACTCACTGAAATAATTATAAGACGTGAAGCAAGCTATGAAAAAAGCATGCAGCATTAAATCCTTAAAAAAATCCTGAGAATTGCAATATACTGGCTTTATCATGAGATATCCAGAAAAACTTCAGATTCTGAAACTCCTCAACTTTCTTCTCAATACAAAATAGCTAGATTTTGGAATGCGAAGGACACCTTACCTGAAAAATCTAATTCACAGTATTATTTCTAACTATTTCGAGCTGTTCTCCTCAACTTTCTTCTCAATACGAAATAGCTAGATTTTGGAATGTGAAGGACTCTTAGCTGAAAAATCTAAGGTTCCAAATATCCACAATATTATTTCTAACTATTTCGAGCTGTTTCAAACAAGATAATGATCGCCAACATGATTACTAATAGGACGAGCACTAGAAAAAGAAAGATCACCCAAATATTGAGGTAAGTTATTTATTAAAAATTTTTGATAAAAGAGTATGGCTATTGCTATTCGACGAATGAATAAAAATATTATATTGAATAGACAATTAAAATATTGTATTTGCACCTCCACCTTAACTCATTTTTTAAATTACAACAAATTGATGAAATATCAATTCCGGAGAAGGTGAGGTAAGGACTGCTTTTAATATACAAATATAGATATTTAAATGAAAATATTCCGTAAATAATACTGTTTTCGCGCAGTTACGAACAAAAGCATTCTAATTATTGAAGAAAAACTCTCTTAGTACGGTTTGGTAATATTATCGGAGTCTTACAGTTCTTTCTTTTTCACAAAAAGAACATTATTTTAATTGCCTTTTTCGGAATAATTTTTACCAGCCTTGTGAAGTTATAGCGCAAAGACTAATCCAGGTGGCTGTGGAAGTTGACGGGAGTCGTTACGCTGGTTCCCTGCGTTTATTACTTGCCGCCATCAAAACTCCCATTACTCTTCAAAATTGTAGATTTTCTCTGAGCCTTTCGCTGAAAGAAAGAATCCGCGTATCATGAAAAATTCTACATAGGTGTGGAATCACTTTATAAACCAGAATTAATCTTTATATAGATAATATCGTATAGATTTAAAAATATTATCTATATATAGATATATGAATTAAAAATTATACATGTTACAACGATAGAATATTTACAGCGAAAATGTATCATACAATGAATTAACAGTTTCACTGTTTAGTATGTTACATGTATGTTTTTTTTATTATTTTTTTTTCAATTTATTATTTTTTTAAATTTTTTTTTTTAAATTTAAAGACTTTCGACAGGTCAGAATAATAAAATGAATGGATAGTCATTTAGGAGAAGTGATTAATACAGTTACAAGTTACAAAAAACATTATACATTTTTTTTTGGTGAATCCATGTTATTTTTCTGCTGGCAAGTATATTGATCTTGAATTTGACGTAATTATAAGGTATTTTTTAAAAGTAAAAAAATATGCAATTCTACTCATTTGTGTCGACAGAATCTTAGCCAGAATAACATTTGGTTTAAATAAAAATGTAGAAAAAAAATTTACATTTTCATTAGGTACTTATAATAATAAGTGAAAGTCATTGATTTATCGCATTTAGCACGAAATTGATAATTAAGATAATTTCTAATTTTTATTTTGTGTGCGGTTGTTCTTGCGTGGAATCTGTGAACGTTGCACTGTGTAAAGTGATCTCTTACGCCAGCTCATACAAGTCCTGGGCCACCCTATGTAGACGTTTCCAATATAAATAACTTTGTCTCTGTGAGGCTTCTATAATTTATCTATATTGTCAATTTGGTGCATTTAAAACCTTAAGGCCGACCAGATTTTTCATATTTGTAAAGGAATATTTTACTACTAAGATAAAACAATTAAATATTCAAAGATTCTTATCCAGGAATTAATGTTGAATAGTCAGGTGGAAAGCGATTCAAGATTAGACAATGAGAAAATAGTTAAATAACTTTAAAAACGGCCAAATACACGAAATCGGAATTTGGACTCCACAAGAATTGTCAGCCGATAACAAGAAATAAAGAAAAATAATTTACAACTCTCTGCTACAAGATACAGTTACGAACCTGTTTTGCAACAAGTTCTAAGTAGAGATGAGAAATGGATTGTTTAAGATAACAAAATGAAAAAAACAATGGCCTTCCAAGATAAACTTCCGTTTCAACTCCCGCGCCAGGACTGATTTTAAAGAAGGTTTCATGATGCGTTAGGTAGAACGTATAGCTATAATTTACTCCTGAGTTATTCAAAGCAGGTAAAGTTACGACACTAATCGAATTGTCAACAATTAGAAAGATTGAAGAATAAACATGGAAAAAGGATTTAATTAATTAAAAACAAGTCATCCTTCATCTTGAGTTACTCAAACCAAGTGAAGTTACGACATCTTGAGTAATTTAAACAAGGTGAAGTTACGACACATATCGGATAGTCAATAATTGGAAAGATTGAAGAATAAACGAAAAAAATAATTGATTAATTAAAAGCAAGGCACCTTCATCATAATAATACACGAGTACATACAGCGGTGGTCACAAAAAAGTGAAATAAACTAGAAAGTTCTTAGTCATTCTATTTCATCTGACCTAATATCTTCTAACAACCTACTCCATAGGTCATTGGAACATTCTATTCAAATTAAAATAAAAACAGAATCAATGCCACCTCGCGGAATTTTTTTAATTTAAAAACTGCAAATTTTTTTTAAAGTGGATTTGAAAAAATGTGAGAATCTCTAGTTTACTACTTTTGAAATCATATTTTTTAATAAAATATTAGCTTATGTACCTACTAGTAGTTAATAAAGCGTTGATAATAAAAATAATTCAGATATTTTCTTATTCGTTACAATTGGGTTTTATTGTGATTAATTAATTACTTACTTACCATCACGCCATTTCGTGGGGGTAAGCAGAGAAGATAGAGCGCCACTTTTGTTTTGTGTCCTGACATACAACTCTCGCCTCATCTACATTCATACATCTTCGCATGCAAGCTCGCCGGTTGTTGAGGCTTCTTACGGGACCATCTTTCAGTATCTGGTTAAACTGTCTAAGTTTCAATGTAAATCCTTGTTAATATAATTGTTTGCTAGTGCAAAAGCAATTCTCCATAAAGACGCCTTTTTTGGTTTCCCACACCGGTGTGTTTAATAGTTTGTTTAGAATTAACGACATACTACTTATCGAGAATATTAGCTTTTCAACAATCGTTTCGACAGATACGATCAAAGCACTTGGTTAGTAATCTTCTCGCGTATATAAAAATAAAAATGTGAATTGTATCCAGAGGCGTCACATTATTAGCTCACGCATATATATTATTCATAAGCTAAACCGTTATTGTGACTGTAATTGTGTGATCGATTGTAACGATGATTGATAACTGAAATTTGACTATTTGGAGCTTATTTTGCAATTGCAAAAGTGATTGTACGAATAAGTGATGTATGATTATAAGGTATGGTAAATTAAATTCTTAGAGAAGTTAGGTAAGTCAGTTAGGTTAAATGTATGTGATACTTTATTTTGCAATGTTTTTTCAAGTAAATTTTGAAAATTGAATCCATCTGAAACAAAATAATGTCGTTGTCCGTCCATAACTTGATGGAATGACAACTATAGATAATTAGAGTATGATACGCAATCAGCATGCGGCTTCTGATTTTTTAAGGCTATAAGAAGTAGCGAAGCGTCTTGATAACTTTACGTGATATACATTATTAGAGAATTATTATTTTTTGTTTATTTTATCTCATTATTATTTGAGCCATCTGATGACAGATATTGTTAAGTTGAGAAATATTTTTTTTTGTGCTCCATTTTACATACCTCATCATTACTTGCGCCATCTCGTGGCGTCAGTGACGGACGTTGTTACAAAGAGAATCATATAAAAATGATTAACGATTAATACCAATAACATATGCGATATGGCAATGTATGCAATTATATATATATATAGTTTTAATTTTTATTAAACTGAAATATTAAAAAATAAAATCCTATTCAGTGTGGTGGGTCTGCACATAAAAGAAACCATGACAAAATATGAGTTAATGAGCAAATATCATAAATTAAAAAGCCCCAGTAAACGATTTTCGTGTTTGCTCTTGATTTTGCTAAGTTTAACGTAAACTTAGTGAATCATTTTGGAAAACCCATTGCTAAACAAGCTTTTAATCAATTTTATTATGATAGATCCATTTAAACGTTCTGTTTCCTATATTGCAGTATCTATAAAACCATTAAAATATCGATTATTTTAATTAAATTTGACATGCGTACTAAGAAAATTTCACTTTCATTAATATAAAAATATTCAAAAAATTATACCTCATACTCAAGAAGTCGAATTAATTAAATCGTATAGTCTAAAATGCGCGGGCTCGTCGCCGCCGGGCTCGGCCATAACAGACTACACGATTTAATTAATTCGACTTCTTGAGTATGAGGTATAATTTTTTGAATATTTTTATATTAATGACAGTGAAATTTTCTTAGTACGCATTTCTAATTTAATTAAAATAATCGATATTTTAATGGTTTTATGGATAATGCAATATAGGAAACAGAACGTTTAATTTTTGACTTTTTCAAAACGATATATTTAACAACTTGTCGAAAAATATTAGTATCTGAATAGCACCACTTCTTTTACAAACTGTATAAATCAATTTGTAAAAAAAACATTTGGTCTTTATTTGAAAATATACAAGATGAAGTGTACGAAAGATAACTCAATTGCATAAAAACTAAAATAGTATAAATGTTATAACAATATATTTGTTCATATTTTTTCAAGGAAATTCTTGAAGATTAAACAGAAATATAATAATAAAATTGATTTAGCTGTGGGTTTTGCAAAATGATTTAAAAAGTTTACGTTAAATTTAGCAAAATCGAGAGCAAATACGAAATTCGTGTACTGGGGCCTCTTAAGGACATAATTTTTAATATCTCTCTACACGAAATATTTAATCAAAATTTCAAAGTAGAAATCGTTCTCAAAAACTCATGTCTATTAAATCAAAAAATACGATCTACCCCTCAGTAACAAGTCCTGCTTTTCACATGAAACGTGGACTCTTACAAAAGCCTCAAGAAAGTAAATGTTTTTTTTTTTTAAATAGGGAAGGTAAAAGATTATTAGTCAGGTCATCAATAAAAGATTTTTATATGCATCTTTATTTAGTTGGTGTGGAAAAATCTAGGCAGGACACACTACTCGTGTAGAGAATGAATTCAGAATGTGGCGTGAGCTAGATTCATTGAGGGATCACAAACGGACGGTGACCTCTTGCGGCACTGTGATTAAGATAGAGTGGCAGTGTGGAGGAGATCTAGAGGCGCCCAGTGTGCCTATCTACTAAGTTGGCGAAGAGTATGTTAAGCCATGGAGTAGTACACTTTATGAGAACACGTTCTAATGATAAATTATCGGACTCTCACAAAGACGAAGCTTTTATGAGAAACATGTTTAGAAGTCTTTTTTGTACGACGGCTGAGGGCTTACAACCTGTATGGAGCATCGTTTAAAAAAAACTTAGTACATGTTTCTCATATAAATAGCTTCGTCTCTGTCAGAATTCTATAATTTAAGTAATTGAATGTGGTGGCGTTTACTTTGTGGAAATGCGTTTTAACAATAATGAATAAAAACACCAAGACTATGTTTTTTCTACTATTTTATTTTTTGAGTATCACACAACTTGTGACAGGACGTCGGACAGGCAGATCATAAAAAGTGCCTCACTAATAATACATTTTCATAATGTGCTAATCATATTATAAGAAAAAACGACACATTCGACAGTACAAATATATACAGATCCTACTTAAACAGACATACGGCCTAAAACATAATAATTATGAGACACATGAAATTCATAAAAATCTAAACACAACAAGTAACATCATTAATAATCAAATTCAACACTTCAAAACACCCTTTCTTATAATGCTTCCTCTCTCCCACCACCTAGATAACCCCTTCACTTCTACTGAACCCACAACCCATACATCAGACATCCACTTCCACACACCTCATTCTCAACTCACCTGAAGAAAGAAACGGAGGTTTCCGAAACATGTTATGTGATACTAAAAAATAAAAAAATAAAATAAACAAAGTCTTAGTGTTACTTACTTACTTACCATCAGGTCGTTTCCCCATGGGGATAATTATAGAGGATAGAACGCACTTACTCTTCTGCCTCTCGCCTCTCACTTCTCGCCTCATCCACATTCATGATCTTCATTCTTTAATCTTTCATAAATGGATTTACCACACATACGCCTAAGGGATCTTATCTCCACTACATTCAGCCTGCTTTTGTTCCTCTTTTGCCAGCTCCAGGCTTCACTTACATTCATCAGTGTTGATACTACAATGTATTCCATTATGTACTGCTAGTTTTGCTTCGGTAGACATATTTCTATTAGAAATTATTGCGTTCAAAGTATCTTTCACCCTATTCCCCGCAATCACTCTCCTTCCGATATCTTTCTCAACATTCCCTCTTCTATCGAACGTACTTCCTTAATACACAAACTCATCTACTTGTTCCAAACTTTCATTACCTAATAGTATTTCACACGCTTTCCTCTTTCTCGAATACTTTTGACTTGTTTTCGTTCATAATAAGGTCACTTTCCTTGCATATATCATATATCCTGCTTACTAGACTCTGTAAGTCTTGTTCGCTATTTTTCCGTCAACCATTTATAATTTTCTCTATAATTTAACTTAATTAATTAATCATTCCTGTAGGGACAAAATCCAGTAACTTTATTCTCACATTTAAAAATATTGTTATGTTCTGATGATTGCTTTTAAGTACCTAGGTAATTTTAAATGAAAATAAGGGCTTTTAATCAGGGAAAAAGGAGTATTGATATTGACATTTTTACAAAACGTGTCTAAACGTATCACTCAAATTAACGTTTATATTCAACTTTTATTAATACAGCCACAATTATGACGTAGTTATGCAGAAACGTTCACAATTATGTTATATCAGAAAAGCCAAGAAAATTAAACGCCATACGTATGTTATTCTGCCGACAATCCCATCCCAATTATAATAATTTCGTTGTCTGTCTATCCGTCCTTTCGTGCGTCTGTCCGTCTATCTGTCGGTCTGTCTGTCTATCACCGTAACTTCGTCTAACGTCCGTAACTTTTATATAGTAATTTCTTTATTCGAAAAAAAAATTTTGAGATTATTTTTTAGAATTTTTATTTAATTTTTCAATATATATATATATATATATATATATATACATTTATTAATATTTGTTTTACAATTTTTTTTTAATTCTTATTTAATTTACTTTGCATTTTACATTTCATATATATGGACTATGGACGTACCCTATCAAATCCAACCTTATTATTGCCGGAATTAGTTTATCAAACTTACGGTTTACAAGCCTCGGCTTCCGAAGTTGACTGAGCGCGCCAATTCTTGCCGTGTTGATAAAACTCAAGCGCAATATTTAAATCTGACCTCTCTTCGTATCTGCAAGATTAATCAACATGCTTCAAAGATCTCCAATGAATATTAAAGTCATATTTAAATCAACGAGTAAAAGGATTAATTGGATTAATTTTATTTTAACGGTCTACTGAAATTTGTGTCGTTGGAATTATCAAAGGTGTATTTTTTTCGAAATGAAATGTTTCCAATTTTACATCAATTACCCTTCTTTTATGATAATTTGCCCTCTACGATAGTAAAAAGCACCCTTTCGCTTTAATTTACCTTTCAAACCTTCACCGGATTCAATCCGATCGAATTTGGTATCGGTATGAAAAGGTAAGGTATTACATACGTAAATTTCAATTACAGATAATTCACGAATTACCTCGAGAATTTAAACACATTTTTAAGTCGTAAAAAATCATCAAAGAAACACCAACGTTATTAATGGATACGTTCAATTTTTCCTTGGCCCGTCACGAATTCCTTTCAACAACACGCCCATTTAATATAAATGTATCCAATAAGTAAATATTGCTGTTGGGTTAGAAATGAGAGAAAACATTTTCTTTTTCTTTGAAACATCACATTCTATTGATCGTTTTGAAAGTCTGTTAAGCAGTCATTGATTGATACATAGATTCCGGAAAATTAATCACGTGGTAAAACATCCATCTCCACTCTCCATGATATTCTTTCCATCAAAATGGTGTAATACCCTGATGAAATTTCTTATATTTCATAAGTGATTGATTTATTATATGGTTGGCAAAAATACGGTAAAATTGCCGAGAATTGTTTTACTTTCAAGATTAAATGGGAAAAATAATTACGCATCAATTTCATAGAAAAGTGAGAATTTTAAGGGCAATGCAATTTTTTTAAAGTTTTTAATAAAACTAATCAAAACAAATTATAGAAATCTGACAGAAACAAACCCACTTTAATGGGAAACATATAGAAAACTTAATAGGATGGCCCAGAACATATGACCTTTGTAATCAATAAAATTGAAAGAATACTGATTTAGAACATATGTGGGGTATAAAAGCAACGGAAATATAACCGATAAATTTATAGGAATTATGATTTTGGAAGGAATAGATACATAAAATCTACAATTCAGCATCTTCTTAATTAGTAATCCTTGGTGACAGCGTACAAAACATTTTTTTTATTTTTTGGATACTGCTGCCTTTGCTTTTATACCCCTCACGTAAATAACTTTCAAAAAAATTGATTATGTGAAATTTTTGAATGATACATTTATGTAAGGTGATCAATTAAGCCAGCTCATACAGTTCATAAGCCCTAGGCTACCCTATAAAGACGGCCATACACGTTTTCCACATATTCGTCTCTGTGAGACTTTTATAATTTATCTTAATACATAAATATTAAATAAAGCATTGTACATGAATATAGGAGAATAACTAAAAATACAGGAGTATCCTGGAACATATTATGTAAGTGTAATTGTGATAAATACATGTATAGCTCAAACTCTTACAAATATAATATTATGAAAAATGTCATGTAATAGTTTTTTGTAGCTTGCTAGTGTTGGAGTTGGAGAATAAGTCCAATCAATTTACCAAGTTATCATTATACGAGTATGGTGTGCACATTCATGAGATTAAAACACGCGATACTATTGTAGTAGGTATCGACTCGAAGCTTTTATTGCTCCATTAGTGATTTGGTACTTGCAGAAGCTTCAGTAAGGAGATCAATGTACTGTCTAAATTTTAGTGATGATACAAAAGAAAAGTCAATATCCCTTGAATCTGTAGTACCAGGGTGCGAAATCAATAATTAGTGTAGTAGCATTAATTTGTTACGTTCATTTAGTCACATTTTACTAAAAAAAATGGACGTAGCCGCGCAAATTTATATTGATTATAATTAGTTTAAAATTAGTTCTAAGGACAAAATGATGATTTTTATTTTTGATTTAAGAAAACCGAACTTGTTTCTATGGTCACATACCGTGGTTTGACTTTAATCCAATAGGTAGTGCTTTTGTTTTGACAAATAGATTTATTTTTATTCTGACTTTTATCAAGGTTAAATTTTTTCGACCAATCTGACTCAAATTTCGTAAACTTATTCTTTAGGACCCAAAATACAACATTCACCAATTCCACCTTAAGAACATCCACGCATTATCATATATTTGAAAGTTGTGTATATTGTATGTTCTTAATATGTCTTCTTTAAAATATTTGAAGGGACTATGCTACAGCCATCTATTGTCAAAAATGAGTAATTCCCATGGTATAGTATACACAGACCTAACCGTTGGTACCTAATGATATATTTTTTATTCAATATTATAAAATCTATCAAAAATATGCTCTACTTAAAACCACAAAATACACTCCAGCAATAATGCGTCGCTAAGAAGCTGTTTTAGTGACAAACTAAGGCACACTGAGAATATTAGTGCACAGGTTCAGGATCAGAATTGCAAAGCACCACTTCACATATTAAGTAGTTAAATTTTTCTAATACCCTTCCAGGTGAAGTGAATATGAATATGAAAGAAGTGAATAAAGTGGAAGTGAATTATGCAAGATTTTTTCAAATGTTTCTCTTTTAACATGGTTGGACCGCTGTGAGAAGTGTGTGCATAATCAATGGGACTATTTTGAAGAAAATTAAAGTCAGTTAAGTATGTAAGAATCAAGTGAATGATGAATTAAGTTAATGAAAGTGTTATTATTCCACTTTGAAAATAAAGAAGTATACCAGCTACGAAATCTATTTTTATCATATCATGGGAAGGACTACAGATGTCCCTAGTATATTCCATTAGAATATATCAATGAAACTGATTCAGAACATAAATACTTACAATTTTCAAAAAGGAATGAATTCTATAATGATGGAATTAGTGAACGTCAAATTGTGTAAAATGATCACTTAAGCCATCTCGTAAAGATCTTATGCCCTGGACCACCCTATAAAGACTTCCTAACATGTTTCTAATATCATTAAATATCTTCGTCTCTGTAATAATTTTGTAATTTATCTTAATTAATAAGTATCCCTCTGTTGACAAAATCCAGTAATTGTATTCTCAAAACATACATATAAAAAAAAGTGTTAAAAATGTGTTTCTGACGACAAAGCAGTGATATTTTTTGAATATGGTAGTAGGTACTACCTATCTAAATCTATTTAGTTACATTTTTTTACATTGCTTAGGTTCTTTCAGCTTTTACTTACTTATAACTCATAAATTTGAATTAATTTCCAGTGAGTGCATTATACTCCTAAATTTTAAGGGAAATAACCTGTATGTAATTTGGTGTACACTTACGAGAATAAGATTGATGAGGAGAACCGGGCTATAATCATCAATTATACAAAACAAACCTACTAACTGATCGACCCCTGCCAAAAGACGGAACCCAAAACAGAGAAGCTTTTAGTAAATTTGCTTAGTATCAAGCCAGTTTTTTTACTTTTTTATACATTAAACTAATTAAGGTATTAAGTAGTACGTATTATTATAATAAATTATATATTTTTGCTAGATATCTTAAATTAAAAATTTACTATATAATAATTTACTCATTACCTATTACGCCGTTTATCCGAAGAAATAGGTAGACGATGTATAAAGACACGCTTTGCGGCACGTGACTCTTTTATAGCAAAATTCTTTCTAAAGGTTTATTCTAGAGGTAACAAGAAGCCTGTGGAAAGTTCTAGATGATTCTAAGTAGGATTTTACTATGTGACGGAATGTCGTAGAATTCTCTAGAGATATAACGCGGTCGCGGATGAATGACCCTGGATTTCGTGCGTAACAGTGCGTTGACTTTTATAGCAAAATTCTTTCCAAAGGTTTATTCTAGAGGTAACAAGAAGCCTGTGGAAAGTTCTAGATGAATCTAAGTATGATTTTACTATGTGACGGAATATCGTAGAATTCTCTAGAGATATAACGCGGTCGCGGATGAATGATCCTGGATTTCGTGCGTAATAGTGCGTTCCATCTAATAGTGACTTCCGTTGCGAGGCATCGTTGTTATCAGCATTTAGAAGGTACACAGTCACGCTAAAATATTTTTTTATTTTTGTTAATTTTAATATTTAAAAAATTTTGTTTGCTCTCATCCATGCTCTTATCTTATCTTATCTTATTAATTTTGTGCATTTCTGAATGTCAATAATTTTACCATGATATGTTAATAATTTTAAGAAAGAAAATATCCGTGTACATTCATCTCTGTGCATCTCTCTATATCTCAGCAATCTGCCAACAATTTTGAATACTTGCAAACACTGTGGCTATCCCGTAACACTAACTCCTGCATAGGGCGAATTTGAGATAACGAGTTACGAGAAGTAATTAAAATTTCCTTCATCGGATTGGCTACGTAGACCTACGTCACAGTCACCGCTTTCATTTCCCCCCAATTATTTTTTGTGGGTCTGAATGAAAGGGATAGTACTGTGGTACATCCGTAATGCGACGAGACAATCACACTTGCTGCGAAAACACAACAAATAAAACACTGCTCAATTTTCAAAACAGTTTTTTTTTATATTTTATTATAACGAAGCATTACCAAACAAAAAAATATTTATAAATTCGTGGACACGAATTTTTAATATATTTTTTGTAAATTAGAATAAAATAAACCAGAACGAGGAACCTACATTATGTGTTCAAAAATATCGATCCATTCTTCTGTGTATAGTTTTCTGGGATCTTCTGCCGTGTACATGTGACCTTCGTTTCGTTTGTGTATATGTGGCCAACGTTTCGGATCCATTAGTTGCATTGTCCATCATTGCAGGGTCCATCATCAGGGCTGAAGTGTACACTTCAATACTCACTCATCACATCAGCCCTAATGATGGACCCTGCAATGGGATCCGAAACGTTGGCCAGAGAGGTCACATATACACGGCAGAATATCCCAGAAAAATATACACAGAAGATTCTGAACGGCCGTGAAAACCTAAGGACATTTTTATATCGATCCATTAGTCGGCAGAAACACACTTATTCATAGATACTTACTATGCTACCTCTTATCTCCCGCCAGCAATTGACGCTTTCTACGAACGGTAAAAATATCACGCATATGCTTGAATATCTTCAGTAAAGGACACCTCCCCGACATAATTTCTTTGGACAGAAAAATAAAACTAAACCGTACTATCGGTTTTGTTTTATTGACTATTTAAGATTTAGGTAAATTAGAGATTTACGTATTCATAAATTGGTCCAATTTTTGAATATGAAGCCTTTCGTAAATGATAACTATTAAATGAAACTTTGAAGTGATGTCATAATAAATCAGTATATTTATTCAATATGGAAACAACTGACTTTTTTCTTAAGGCGACCGTCTGGCAGGGTGAGCAAATTTCACAATTGTTGGTCATATTTTCTAATTTTATCTCATTATTGTATTATAATATATATCAGTTTAATATTTATTCATCAGGTTACATATATTTTAAATACGGATATTTTATTAAAATCTCACAAACTAAATTATATAATTAATTTATAAATTACCAAATCTACGATGTTTTAAAAATGAAGAAAATTGCTCCACTTTATTGGCCTTTTATGACTGAATGGCCTCGTGAGATTTCATAATATTACAAAATAAACAATTATATTAAACTTATCAAATTTATTGGAAAACCTGTTAGTTTGCTTACTTACAATTTTTACTTACAACTTTTTTTTAATATTTTATTTTTTTGTGTTTTACTTCAATTGTCAAAAGAAAAGATATCAAAAAAATCAAAATCTCTGTCAATATTGCTGATTTTAGATTTAGTCAAGACTCAAACGTATTTATGGTAATACGCAGTGCCTTCATTACATAGCTATAATTTGAAATTTAAAAAAGTTATTGATTTTTTTGTATTAATTTTAAAATAATTATGTCTATACCTTTAATGTTTTCAAGAAAAAAGTTATCAACTATCTAAGAAGGGTTGAAAAAAACATGACTGAGTGACTGAAAAATGACTGAATCTATTATCCAAGAGATACTATTACTTCTCAGGTTTTTATATAAGTAAAATGGCACATGTTTTAATATGTGAATAAAATAACACTTAAGATGTTTTAATAGTAATAATATCTCAGAATTTTCAAACCATTTATTGGAGACAGGCTACACTTTTAAAAAAGAAATCAGCATCGAAATTTTACTTACAAATAAATAAGGCTTAAATACGGTTAGATAATTTGGAAATGTTAGAAATCAAAAAATTTCTCAACACCAAATCTAATACAATTAACAACCAAATAAATTGAACGAATAATCCATTATTTATTATACTCTCCATTTCAATGTCTCATTGCCATACTCCACCCTTTTCTCCACCACAAATGAGGCCACACCTCAACTTAACATTTACACACTCTCACAAATTTAATTTATAGAAGTTATTGTGCGTCCGTCTTGACAAAAATATAGTACAGTACCGGTAGACGGTTTAAAAACTATTCGTGTGGTTTATGATAAAATTTTAATTTAAAACTTTGTACAGATTTTTTCTTTTATAATGTTCTGCTGTCATAATTCAGAATCTCTGAAATTTGTTGACTTGGGCGCATGCGTGGTATGCCTTGGTGTAAACTCGTCAACGAGCACACCCAAGTTAAACAACTTTTACAATCTAATCAACGGTATCCTGTTTAATCATTATTTAACGACGTCCCGCCCGGGTTCCAGTGAAAATTGAGTGATATTTTACTTAATTACTTCGCAAGTTTCTCACTAATAATAATCCCCCAAAACTATTCAATTTTGGTGTCCAATATCATAATTTATTATTATTTGTGTATTTCAATATTTTTTTACATAAAAAATATAAAAACACGCTTTTATAAGAAATTATATAAAAAGCGAATTTCTTAATAGCCACAGTACATTTTTTTAATTAATTAGTATATTAATATACGTATACGTGTATTTCGATAAAAGCTTTAGTGTGGGGCGGAATAAAGAATAAAAAAATTTTATGTTTATTTATTCTTTATTCAACAAACAACAAAATAAATAAATTTTTGATGTTTATAGGTTTAACTTTGTGGTTGAATATAATTACTCATTTTAATTAATTAAACAACTTTGTATTAACGAGTAACGAGTAACACATAACGAGTAACTCTACGTCTACCGGTTTCGATATTCGAAAAAGTTTGCATCCTTCCTGGTGAATTATTTTATTCGTTATTAATTATTTTATTTTATTTATTTATACAGTAGATACATGTGTTTTTTATAATGATTTGATTCTATATAATAACAGTTTTACAGACATTATACTCACCATAATATTGGAGGAGTATTTACAAGCTAAATTAAAGTACAAAAGAAGAACTAAAGAATTGAAGTATAAAAGAGACATGTGAGTAATGTTACAATTCATTGTTGTCGAAAATCAAGGATTTGACTTCTTTCTTAAACTGTACGTATTTTGGAATGTTCCTTTCTTGAAATTTGTTTTGCGACAACAATGTATTGTACCATTTAACTCCCAAGTATGTATGTATAATGATGTTGTGCCATGGTGGTTCTTAAAGATGGTTTCTTTATTTGTCGCTTTGTTCTATGTCTACTACTTATACAGTCTAAGGGGTGAGATTTATTTATAAATTATCATTATTATTTTTTTATTTTATTATTACAAAGTAAAAAATATCAGAGTAAATAAAAATTAAAAAAGCGTTGCTTTGGTTGTTTGGTATGTATATGATTCAAGTGTTAACGAAGTTAGAAATAGAAGATTTCAAAGGTAAACATGGAGCGACCAGGTAAACCAGGGAGCGGTTAATCTTCAACAGATAATGAATGAAACGAGAGTTGTGTGTCAGGACAGAAGAGCATGGTTTAAGTTAGTTCAATTAGTTTTATGAAGTTTAAAATAAATTAGATGAATCAATTAAAAATATATGCAGGTAAGATATGGGTATGGGGACTAAATATTATTTCGAAAAATATATTTTTATACCAACACTTGCATTAGCTTCACCTATTTGTTTGTCTGGACGGAATCTTATAATCGATATATCACCCGCTTTCCAATTTCCAATCGAGCTGAAATTTCGCACACTCGCATACTCTCGATGACATTATATGAATTTATCAGAATCAGATTAAATAATTAATTAATTAATCCATCAATATTAATTACTCAAAGTTAAATATGGGAAATTAATGAATTAGCTCACCAAAGATGGTGCTAGTTTCCTACCGAAGTAATTATGAATGCCGGGTTATATTTAGATTAAAAAGTAGAAAATTATATTATATGAAAAAAAAAAATTTAAAAAAAAAAAACTAAAACACACTAAAAAGTATAAAAAAATAATTTTCGGCCAAAGAAATTTGCTTCACTCTCCAAATAAAAGGTAGGCGCTTTCCCTCCATCAACAACAGAATTCTGTAATCTATATCAATATCTTAAGCACCCACCTTTTATTATTTACTAAAAAAAATCACGTTATATATCCTTTTGATCAAAAACTATTTGTTTAAGAATTGGGTACTACTCGTAAGTGCAAAGATTGACTAAATGAATTAGGATATTAGACAAGTATTATATTATTGACGGATATGACGCGTTAACATTGAAGAGATAATTCGTGGTGATCATTATATGGATGGAAACATAATGTATGTTATCTGCACTTGAGTTTAATTAAATGTTTTATATTCTACTACTAGAGATTCGAGAGGAGATAACATAGATTATGTTTCTCATCCCTTTGAGTATTCATATGTTTACTAGAGACAGTAAGGTTGAGAATCGAAATCAATACCGCGGTAAATAAAGAGGATGGTGCTTTAAATGCAATTATCTTCAATTTCCTTTCAAACCTTTCAAACGGAGCAAGTCTAGCGGTGCCTAATGGAGCTCTGGTGATACCGCTTATGTATAGAAGTGATGTCTAGAATTGGCAAAAAAAACAACGATAGTAGACGACCAAATCTAGGAGAAATGTGATAGCTACGGCGCACGTGTGGATAATCTATTACAATTTAAAAAAGAAATTAGGAGAAAATATAATGCTAACTGTGGCGTAGAACACGTAGCGCTCTTCTTCTTATTCTCCCTTGCACTCTCTCTCTTTCTTTTAGTGTTATTCCCGCTGAGCATGATTTCTGATTTCACCATATGGAAGGTATGAGCGAGGAGAGAATAGTAAATGAATATATGAGGCGAGTGTCGATAGCATCTGAAAAAGACCTGGTATGATCAGATAAACCAAATATTGGGGAACGACCCAGTATTAACTCTAACAACCGAAGAGCGAACGAGAAAATATACGCTTATCTCTACAGTAAAATAACGTAATAGTAAGTTTTTTTAATAGAAATTCTAACACGGAAAACGTGTTTATATAAAATATTGTTTTCAAATTAAACTAAACGCTTGTGCTTGAAAATAGGACTAATTTTCTGGTGTCCTGGAATAGGGCTTGGACCACTAATCACTAGATCACTAGGCAAGAGTCATAACCGCTATACAAACAAGCAACCCGATGCTTAGTTGTTTAAAAACATCTTAATTCATATCATCTATTAAGTATACTGTAGAAACGTTTCACGCCATTTTTTTACACAATTAAACTAGAGCTATAAATAATTGGATAATCTTAATTTTCGTCATTATTATTACCAGGATAAGTTTCGAATCAACGACCGTTTTATTCTAGGTATGTACCCTAACATTCAATAAATCAAGCACATAGTAAAAAATATTATAAATGAAATTGAGTCTCAAAGTTCAGTATAATTCTCAAGAAATCTATTACTTTTTGGACTTTTTTTGCCTCAATGCCAATGCCTTTGCTCAATGCCCTTTTCTGTGTTTCCTTGTCCAATCCCCGCATTAATGTAAACTAGAATATTAATGAATAGTGCGGGGAGACTTTCTATAACCAGAAAGGGGCCACCCCTATGCGGGTACGCTCTCGAGGATGACAAAAGTGCAAAATATTTGTCTTACACATTGTTGACTTGGTTTTTGAAATAATCCAAAATTCTTAGTTCATACAAATGCAGAAATTTTGATTCCGTTCTAAGGAATTTGACACAACTAAAATATCTAATTTATCTATCTGTTCTTTTTTATATTACACTTAGAGTGATATAGTGGTATATTTTAATTAAGACACAATTGACCAAAAAATACTTAAACATAATCTAGAACATAAATAGAATAATGCATTGTAATAGCAATCTAAAAAAAATGGTGCATATTGTCCTTAATCTATTGATTTGAGATATTGTAAGTTAAGGGTCGGCAGACTTTAAAGAGAGAATAGATAAGTTGTCAAGTAAACAGAACAATAAATATATTTATTATGTAAGCTTTGTTATGTCTAGGAATGATTTTAAAAAATTTCTTGGGCTTATGTTTTATTTCACTCATAGAACAGGTTTTTTTATAAAAAAGTTAGTGTACGAACTGTACTCTGCCGACCCATGTCTTAAGTTATTACTAAATTAATGATATCTTTCACCTGCCTCTTTCTCAGATATAAACGTTTAAAGTCTAACCCACTTGCATAAGACTTCGAATTGTATTTTCATTCAATTTCATTAAAATAACTAAATAAATATTGATATCAATCACATCCTAGAGACCATATAAAAAATTAAAGAAAACTGTTAATGACAAAATTTTATATTTTTACTCAGAAACATCATGTAATTCTGAATAGAATGACTATGAGGAATGAATGAATCAGTTCTTTACAAAATTTATTCACTTTAACATAAAGATGCTTTAAAATATAGGTAACAGTTTTGACAAATCAATACGTAGCAAAAAGATACGTAACATAGTTGAATAGTTTTAAATGAGTGGTGGAATTTTCTAAGATTTTAGGAAAAAATAAATAAGAATGGAAATCTACCAGTACAAGCGGACTGTTTGATCAACGATCATAGAATACCCGTCTCGGCTGAGAGAGTGTGCGTGAATCTTTCGGAAGGAAAGGGTGAATAATCCTCGAGTCAACTAGAAGCGGAATCTGTGTGCATTCAAATAAATTTCCTGGGCTGACGTTTCTATTCGGCTAAAAATATCAAAAAGTTCGAAATAAAAATGGCAACGTGCAAGTATTTTAAAAATGCAGCAGAAAAAATGGCACAGATTAAAAGAGAGAGAAAGAGTGCATTTTCAGAAATCGCCCAGAGCGTCGGTATCGGTCCGGCCCTGCCAGCAACGCGCCACCGTAATCGCTGCTACATTAAATACAACCCTTGTGCAATACACCCGAGCAATAATACTTTTCCGCAAGGGTGTACTCCCCGTACGGTGCCGCAAAGACCATTTTCACAAAACAAACCCACCAGGTAGAAAGGTTTACTTAACCCATAACTCCTACCGACGTGTCCCTTGCGGCCGTGCAAAACTCTCAAAGAACAGATCTCCCTTCTTCCGAGTTATATATATTCGTGTTCTTCCGTATTCTCTTCAGCCGCTGCGTGCTCTATTCGTTTTAATTTTAATTTTGATCTTTTGAACTTGCTAGCTTAAAACCGTGACTGGTTTTGTCAAACCACCCGACTGTATGTGTGAGTTTTATTTTAAATCTTTACACTGTGTAGTTCCAACGTGAATCTAAATTCACGATACCAGAGGTAAAGTTAATTTTGGTTAACTTTGTATTCTACAAAAGTAAATTTTCGCTCAGTTACTTGCATAATTTAAAGATTATAAGAGTATTCTCAGTAATGTAATGAATCAGTAAAGTAAAAAAATTAAAAAAAAAATATCAAAGAACATAAAGTAACTTCTTAAAGAAAGTATACTAACTTGTGGAATATAAAAGCAAAATGTAACAATATCCAAAAAAAAAAAAAATTTTATCATCGAGGAATTAGAATGTACTGAATTCGAGATTTACAGGAAATATAGCCTAAAAATTTATAGAAATCATGATTTTGGAAGGGATTTACAATACATACAATTTAGAATTCAGTATATTCTAAATAAGTAATCCTTAGTAATGCATTCAAAACATTTATTTTTATTTTTTTGGATATTGCTGCCTTTTCATTTATACCGTTCATGTTGTGTGAAAATCAGCCTCGATGGTCTCGCTGGAAAGGAACCAGAGAGTCCCCGAATCCGGGCCCAGTAGGGAAGAGATGGAATCCACAGGGCTTTCGACCGGTCGTCGGTAGGTTTAAGGATCCTTTATGTCACGTATAGTTATAATTAATATAGCTCAAAAATATTTAAATACTAACTGTCCTTACCCGGCGTTGCACGGGTTAAGGATTAAATTTTAAATAAATTTATGAGGGTAAACAAAGGTTCGATTCGAATGGTATAGATTTGCATCGAAAATATATAAGCGGAGGGAAAGGGCAAAAAAGAATAGGGGGAAAATGTCGCATGTATATTACCCGCCGAGTCCTAATGAATAAGTTTCCAAATTTTGAGGACCGATAGGCCGGAAGGTACAGATTTACCTAGAAAATATATCAGGGAAGGGAAGGGCTGTAGAAATAGCCGGGAAATTACCTATGTTACCCGCCGAGTCCTAAAGAATAAGTTTCCAAATTTTGAGTCCGATCGGTCAAACGGTACAGATTTGCATCGAAAATATGTCAGGGGGAGGGGAAGGGGTATGAGAATAGGGAGGAAATATTGCCTTTGTTACCCGCCGAGTTCTAAAGAATAAGTTTCCAATTTTTCAGTCCGATCTGTCAAAGAGTACAGATTTGCATTGAAAATATGTCAGGGGAAGGGGAAGAGGTATGAGAATGGGGAAAGAAATATCACCTATGTTACTTGCCGAGTCCTAAAGAATAAGTTTCCAAATTTTGAGTCCAATCGGTCAAACGGTACAGATTTGCATCGAAAATATTTCAGGGGGAGGGGAAGGGGTATGAGAATAGGGAGGAAATGTTGCCTATGTTACCCGCCGGGTCCTAAAGCATAAGTATGCAAAATTTGAATCGAATCGGACAAACGGTGTGGATTTGTATAGGGAACAGACAGACAGATATTGAGTTTTATAGGTATAGATACGTAAATGTAAAATAAATAATCTGGGTCAACCCAAAATTTTCCCGAATATTTTTAAACATTATTATTCTTCATTTCCTTGTGATCTTTACGTAGAATATTTTTTTTATTTATCAGTCTTGCAAAACTACCTATATACACGTGCAGTTTTTGCGCAAAAATAGAGTACATCATCGTGTTTTAATGGAAAACTATGAAAATGTTATAAAACGAAAAAGTTATTGACGATAAATCTTAGATAAATATTAATTATATATGAAAACAAGTATGGAAGTCTTTATTGGGTGCTCACAGGGCTCAAGACCTATCTTGACTAGAATGATCACTTTACACAATGCAACGTTCACGATTCTACCCAAGAACATATTGTTAAAAAATTAAAAATAATTTTCTTGCATACTCTAGTGTGTATGTTAAAAGTTCGGATGAATATCATATTTACATTAAAAATAATATTACTTCTTATTCTACTCAAAAATTAAAATAAACAAGTCTAATTTACCATCATATAGATACCTACTATATACAGGTAATGATAAATTTTCAAGACATAAATTTCAATAGCGTTAAATTTCAGTAGTAATAGCAAAATTTCAATTTCAAATTCGGTAGACGTTGCATTGAGTAATTTTTATCTTAATTTTATAATTATCTTATAATTAATCTTAATTAATGATTATCCCTCCTGTGGAAAATATCCGGTAATTATGTTCTTAGAGCAGACTTATTAATATTAAAAATAATTAATTGTAAATTAAAAAATTGTAAAATAAACATAAAGATAGATAATTCATAAAGTAATTTTTTTAAATATATTTATACTGTTTTAAGTACATATTTTTTATTAATGTAAATGAAACGCACAAAATCTTACATTGAAATGTTACGAATACATGAAATTTTCTGCGTCGACTGCCTCCCTCTATAATTTATGGTTAATGAGTATAAATACTTGAACCTTAATGATAGGTATGTTTCGTCGTTTCTCCCCGTGCGGTTTTCACCTTTGACATACACGTAATAAGGCAAAGAAGTCTGTGTGTAATTATCAATGCGGTTTGAGGGTGCTTTGAGAATGTTTTGTGGAAGAAGTAGCGAGAAATACGGATTCTTGAACTAATATACCTACCGGGGTTTTCCGGGTACAAACGCACTACAAGCGGGTTCGTAGAATGCAATTAGAATGGCAGGTAACAAGCATGGTGGAAATATTGTTAATCTGTGTTTAACGGTTATTACCAATGTATTTTTCAATGATTATATTTGAGATCTTATCAGTAAGTTTTCGTTTGGATTTTGCTTATATTCGAAAAATATGGGAGGTATAAATGTACCGATGCTGTTTTTACATCAAAAATATTTTTAAAATTTGATTTTCCACTTCATATATTCTATGCATATTTCATCACCTTGCAAGACGACACTAATAGTTGATTATATCATTATGATCATTTTTATATATTTTACTGCATCTTATAGATTGTTACTCTATACAGTGATTATGAAACTCATTTTATAAATTTATCATATTTTAAAGATTTTTAGTTCTGCTTATTATATTTCTGATTTTGTTTATTTTTATAGCAAATTACGTTTTTTCTTGTTTCTTTTTTGATTCCTATTTTTTCTACTTTTTACTTTTATTTCAGCTTGCTACTTTTTTGTGGATCAATTTGAAAGACCCTATATTGATAAGAAATATTCAACTATCGTTTGAATTTATTTCCATTTTTTCCTATTTCTCGCACGATTCTTTTAAATTTTTTTAGTTTTTTTTACTCTGGATTTTTACATTCTTATTTCTTTCTTTCAAAATAATTATCAGAAATCGATCTGAGGTAGTAAAATATAAAAAACTACATACTTCTGAAGAGGTATTTCTATTATATATGTCTAGTGACTTATGTAGTGGCCGAGAGGCTTGCTTTATATTATACTAGATTTATATGTGTATTTTTCAAGCAATTGATTTGACTTTGCTTTTTTATCGACTCTTGTGCATTACTCTTAAAAATATATATTTTCTTTTAATTGTCCCGAGGCTCTGCATATCAACAAATGTTTTTTAAAGTTTATATGTATATGGCTGTAAGAAAACCTTTAAACTAAAAATAAAAAAATAATGTATTGTGTACAATAAATGTCAATTTATCGGTAATTAAATAAAATATACATCAAATTCAAAACGTTATCTATTTCTATTCTACAAAAAACTTAAATGCAAAATGAACACTTTTTCAATATTTTCATAAAAAGACTTAAGAGTAAACATCCCTGTCTGATCAATGACATCTCCAAATCAATTTCATAAAAAATTGTAATGCGAACACTTTGGAAATTGAAAATTTTCAATTCGAAAATATCAATATTAAAATTAGATGGAAAATGATAAAGGAAGTTTTTACAAGGACTGCAAAAAAGCTAATAAAACCAAAAAAGGGGATAAAAAACAATAGTGGATGATTAATAAAATATTGTGAAATAAATAAGATAACAGCTGAAAGGAATTCAAACCTAAAAATCTAAAAGAAGAACAGATGCAAAGAAATCCACCAGATAATTAAAAAAGAAATTTAAAAAAGTGAAGAAAAAGTGGATATCAGCCAAATGCAACGAAATACCTTCACAATAAACACAACACCTTTAAATATACAAAAAAAAATAAAGAAAACCTGATATTAACAAAAAATAAAACAATACCCATATTAAGAGACAAAAATGGTTAAATTATTAGTTAGACACAAAAGAAGAACTAAATTGTTGGAAGGAATATATTTTAGAGCTTTTCGACTGTAATAAAGAAACCCTGCAGAGTAATGAGGCAGAGACTAACAATGGATCAAAAATTACCAAAGAAGAAATTTTTATGCTATAAAGACGTCAAAAAGTGGAAAATTAGTTTAATAAAAAAAAAAAAAAGAGCTACCTACACATACATTAAACTGGTGAAGATTCTAGAAGATGATCATACCGCATTATGCGGTATGTCATAACCTTCAAACACTGGTAAGAAGGGTGAATGAAACAATTAATAAGAATGACGAGAAGATGAATACTCTCAAAACCAAACTGTTCATAGCATCTTGAAGATCACTTACAACGCCAAATATGACCAACAAAAATGAAGTCGAGGCTTTTGAGATGTGGCTCTATAGATAAATAGATCTAATAGTTTTTTGGATGGATGAAGTGACGAACGTTGAAGTCCTTCGGCGTATGGAAAAAGGCCAAAAAGAAAGCTTTAGTATCTCGAACGCATTATGAGATGATTTCTTACGCAATAGTCAAAACCAACTGATCATCCAGGGAATAATAGGGTGAAAGAAGCGTAGAAAGACGCCGCATCTCGTGGTTGCGTAACTTGGGAACTGATTTAACTGTTACTCGACTTGCGGCGGTGAATAGACTCGTTGTCGCCAACATGATCGTAAAATATATATAGACTATTTTCAACCGGGATATGTATTCTTTGCAGAGTAGCGTTCTATCCTCTCTCCCTACCCCTGCAGTCAGTTAGTTGGTTAGATTTTTCTTCGTGACTCGTGCTCAGTTTAAAGCAAAATTGTAAAATCAACTATCAAAAATTTAGAATGTCTGTCTGTCTGTAACTCGCCGGAATCAGGCTGGAATTACATCAACAACACTGGTGACGATGATTAGCCGGTAATGAGGCACGGGCGCCCGAGTGTGACATGGAAGGGTCGTTATTTACGTGATTTTTTACGGGCTTACGGCTAATTTATTGTTAACAGTCGTTCGAACTTGTGACACGCTAATGAAAAACCAAATTTGCAATATTCGCTTGCGCTGTATGCTGTTGCATGTCACGTGATAGGCTTCGGTGACCTTGGAACACATGCGTGTTTACTTTAGTCTCTTCATTTCTACTACAGTTACTTATTTCCCAATTATTAAAAAACGCATTTTGTAAATAAAATTTCCCATATTGTCATAAAATGTTTTAATGTAGCATGTTATCATTAACGATATCTTGATAATCCGTATTAAACAAATAAAATAAAATTATGGCATAACGGGATTATATGACACGTAATCATTAATTATTTTTCATGTTTGTATTGATAATCCACTAAAAATCTATTTATCGCGGACTCCTGATTATTTCTTACGCAATGTGTTTCGAAAATTTAATTTAGTGAATTGCGAATCGCAATTAACTAAATTTGATATAAATGTAACGTTTTATTGCTGATACGCTCAATCTAATTGTGATGATAATATGTTTTAAATTAAATAAATGCACACTATAGGTATTACGTGATTGGGTTGGATAGCAGACGTTTAAACAACCTTTAGAAAGAAGTCTACGTCTATGTATATATACACCTTCCATTAGCCGCTCCGAATCTACCGGTTTCTAAATATTGACTGCAACTTTTTTTTGTGTGTACCTGCCGTATAACTTTATTGTATTGTCTGTTTTGAATGTTTCTTCTGCTTCTTCCTGCCCCTCTGCCCCGGTTCATCCAGTGTGGTGACCTTCCGTCCTGGGTTGTCACAATGGGAATGTCTTGTGTTGCCAGCTCCCACTCAACATAGTGCACCATGTTGCTGGGTGTCTGCCTCTACCTCTAGGTTTAGTTGGGATGTTCGTTGTTCTTCTCACCGAGAAGTCTTCATCTCTACGCATGACGTGACTATACCATCTCATTCTGCTTTCTTGCAGTTTTTTAGCTATCGGTGCCACTTTGAAACACCCTCTGACATACTCATTGCGGATTCTGACAATTGTCGGATGCGGACTCTGATGCGTGTTGCACCGCCTACCCTGCACCTGCAATATTTTAATTTCAGTATTGTCAGCCTGTTTTGAATGTTAATTTTAACTATTTATATTATTCAAAATATTTATATTTTTTAAAGGGCATTTCTTTTTAATAAAAGTGTATGCGTATCACGCTTACTTGGAGAGTTAACATAAGTATTTGTTTTGCTTATATTAAACACATATACATATTATCTATCAATGTGTCTCTTTAATAAAAAATATATCTTTAATAAAAAATGGTGGTCGGCCAGCTGCAAAGACCCGATGATCCTTACTCATTTGTGATCGAAATATGCCATCCGAGGCAATTGCATATGGCTGCTGGAAAGACAGTTCGACCTGACTCGTCAATATTGAGCAATATTTCCATACCAAAAAACACTCTGTGCTATTCTGAAAATAGCAATATTGGGATGTCATATCTTTATCCCAATCTTGACAGGTATGTATAACATTGTATTACCGCCAATTTCGATGTTTTAAGTTTGATATGATTGAAATTAATGAATTAAATCAATTGAAAGCTCTAAAACGTAAACGTTAAGTTATTCACAATTACGAATAATGAGCTTTCTAAGTGATTGAACTCATTAATTTTAAACCTGTCAAACATAAAACGTCAAAAAAACGACATCACAATGTTATAAAATAATTATCAAGTTACAAAAATAACAATGCCTATTGCTTATTTCAGAATACGGATGACTGTTTGACCCACATAGATAAACTGAACATCAATCGCAACACGGAATCGGGTCAAGTATGCACAATAGACAATCATATTACATTGTATGTAAAGAAACAATCAGTAAAATAAAAGTACTTGTATGATAAACAATAACTCATGCGGGAATCGAGTTGCTGACAATTTAATAATATTTTATAAAGTAATTAGACAAATAATATCAAAAGTTGTATGGAAGTATTTGAATTTTTATTCAGTTTATTCACACATGATTTATTACATCAGTCTCATTGGTATGTGTTCACCAAAGAGACTTTAATATCAAAAATTGGTACGTTTCAGTGACGTCATTCTACTCTGCGTACAAAACACACACACAAATGAATCGTTGCTCGCTTTGCACTCAATTCATTTACGCTCTTCCGAAAGGGACACACATACCATATTAACTTATAAAATAAGTTGCCTCCGTGTTTTCCCCAACCACAGTGCACATTATTACTAAACGACAGCGGATACATGGCTTGTCCACCCATTAATCGATATTCAAGTCTAGGCAATATAGTAAATTACATAGATTACTTTAAATTAGGTTTCAAATGGAATTATAAAAACAGCACCAATTTATTGGCCCTGAATTTGTGTAATTGCATTCAAACCAATATTTATTTTGCATCCAATTTAGCAAATGAGTTTTTAAATAACATTCTCTTGTAATACACGTTTTCCGACAAAACGACAAAAAAAAATTATTGCATCATTTTAAAATAGAAATGAAGTTGGCTCAAATGTTAAGGAAAATCTTTTTCGCTAATTTAGTTTTTGTAGTAATGAATTACCGTGTTTTTTTTTTGAAAATATAAAAAGTGTTAATTATATCTTGTTTTATTATTATAATTCATTATATTAAATAACAACAAAATTAAAACGCAAATTTTAAACAATCAACGTTGTTTTAATAATTAACTTGTGATAAACCTGACCTAACCGTGTATAAGGTGGTTGAGCCTTGGCTCACCGAACCGAAGCTACCAACTAAATTTTTTCTGAATCTAATCAAAATTAATAAACCTTCTAATATAAATTCTAACTCCGATACGTAAACTAAAATACTCTTTCTGATCTCGATCGTACTGTTTCGAAATACGCATTATAAAATAGATAATAACCTATAAGTATCTCTACGTAGATAAAAGGTTAGAATTATCCGTTTTGAATGAACTGAAAGGACTATTTTGTAAGAACGCGATGCGGTCGTAATGTTTCTTATCGATGTTTAATTAATATCAAAATCCTATTAAGTTATCGCAAGTTTCATTCTAAATGCAAATACTACCTAATGGCTTTTATCCTAGTTTACCAGGATATGTCTCTATACTAGATTATCTATTAAATGGCTCATGATGTCGTTTTTTTTCCTAATTTATAAATAAATAAATCACTATACTCTCACTCAATTACTATAGAAACGTCGAAGTTATTGGCTCGTGATATCGTCTTTAGTCTATAACTCCCCCTCTATTGTGACGCACGTGGCAACCCTAATATTTCAGAAAACGTGTTGGAAATTCTATATTTACACATACAAAGATAATAATATACTTATAATTTTAATTCGGACTTGACTACAATACGTATAAAATTTATTGTTTAGAGTTTACATTTACTGGAATAACTAACCATAACAGAAACGTAAAATATCTGAAAGAAAAGGCACATTTACATATCATTTTGTTTTTAAATTTGCTTACTTTTGTTGGCTGCTTCTATATACAATTTATAGTTTGGAGAAAAACACATAATCAGATTGTTTCAGTGATTCGCCTCTGCATTGGTTATCTTGGTAGAAACTGTATTTATCTGCAAACCGAGAGTCTAATAATTTGAAAATAGGTCTACTTCCGAGTATGTGGTATCTGTCGCTAACAGTACTTCACTTTTCTCGTTAGGAATTTATTTAACAAGTTTAAAAATGAATCTACGGAAAGGAGGATTGATGTCCGTGGGTAATGACATATCCTCGGTTTCCGCGCTAAAGGGTCCCCATCGTCCCGCCCCTTTAATGGCCATGAAAAACTTCCTTCTATACATTTTCTCTGGCGTTTCCTTTACCTTGATAAACTACCCGAAGCTAAATCTTGATATAGCCACGTAGTATGTTCCATTGCCTCGACAAATCGTCAGCATTCCGAAGAAAATGTAAATCCAAGGTATACCAAAACTTTAGGGATCACTTGCGTCTAAAGATTAAGTTGGAAGATATTAATAGTGGCACCTAATTCTTTTTAGGGGTCCTTGCGTCTAAAAGAATGTTGGTTATTAGTTTAAAGCTGATTATTGCAATTTATCCTCTGTGGAGTATAAAGATAATTTCTTGGTAAATGAAAATGTGAATTCCTCCTCGTAGAATGAAGACAAGTATGTTTAACCAATGGAACATTCCACGTGAACAGAATATATTAACCATGTGTCAATACATTCATAGATATCCAAAGCGTAGTGAATAAATCTACCTCACCAACTTCCTATGACCATGTGACTATATTTATACAATAATTAAACGAGTTATCTGAGCAAAATAATTCGTGTAGATAACGGGAATACTTTATTTCAAATATCGTTGAAGCAAAATTTAACGTCCGAACGAAATCGCAATATTCAGGGGTGTATCCTGAATCGGTTGCGCATAATTAATAACCCGATTCACTTTCTCTCCCTCCCGTTCATATAAGTCAGAATGAATTATTTCGCAATCACAGCGCTCTCACCTAGAAGATTCTTCCTTCAATCAAGTACAAGCGTAATTTCGACCCATTGAGGAATGACCCATCTGTACTTCTTGAAATTCCCTAGTTAGAACTAGTTCTTTATATATAGGGAATATGCACGTAATTATGGATTTTTGTCCTCATGATTGAACGTCTCCTTGGCAAGAAGCGGGGCAAACCCAAAACAATCAACCCACTTCATTCGCTCCCTCTCTTGCGTTCAAATGATTTGAATTACGTCTAATGGGATTAAAATAGATTGGTTCTTGTCTTTTTCCACTTCATAGTCATATTATTTCAATCCTAACTGCATTATTTATAATGAATCTAAAATATCGTCATAATTTTGTTACTCGAAATCAATATATATGGATTATTCTATCTGCCTTCACGCACTCCTGATGCTGAAGGCATCCCTACGATAACTCTTGTTTGTTCTAGTATAACTGATCCATCAGAAATCACGCCGAACTAATTCCGGGGTCAACAACACAGACTTCGGACCAAACGTCATACCTAATGAGTTATTTCGAGCAGTTTCCTTTTTAGGAATAAAAGCCTTACTTATAAACCCATTGTCGGACGTATATCATGGTCTTTATACTCCATGCTTGCTACCACCAAAACTGAACGATGCCATCGCAAGACGAGTCATGTTATTTCAATCCTAACTGCATTATTTATAATGAATCTAAAATATCGTCATAATTTTGTTACTCGAAATCAATATATATGGATTATTCTATCTGCCTTCACGCACTCCTGATGCTGAAGGCATCTCTACGATAACTCTTGTTTGTTCTAGTATAACTGATCCATCAGAAATCACGCCGAACTAATTCCGGGGGTCAACAACACAGACTTCGGACCAAACGTCATACCTAATGAGTTATTTCGGGCAGTTTCCTTTTTAGGAATATAAAGCCTTACTTATAAACCCATTGTCGGACGTATATCATGATTTTTTTTTTTTTTTTTTATATTTTATATATATATATAAGACATTTATACTCCATGCTTGCTACCACCAAAACTGAACGATGCCATCGCAAGACGAGTCATATTATTTCAATCCTAACTGCATTATTTATAATGAATCTAAAATATATTGGTTCCCGTTTTTCAGTCAAACACTGTCTCTTCTCATATTCATACAAGTCGGAATTAACCATTTCGCAACTACAGCGCTCTCACCTAGAAGTTACTTCCTTCAATCAAGTATAAGCGTAATGTCGACCCATTGAGGAATGACCCATCTGTACTTTTTGAAATTCTCTAGTTAGAACCAGTTCTTTATATATAGAGAATATGCACGTAATTATGGATTTTTGTCCTCATGATTGAACGTCTCCCAGGGGTCGAACGACGCAATCTCAAAACAACCAAATTCGACTACATTTTAAATCCTCTTTCAAATGATTTGAATTATGCTTAATGAAATTAAATATGTATCTTTCCTAAGAAAATACTGCCTACTTCGATATTAACTGTAGATAAACTTGCTTTAGAAAATTTTAGAACATTTAGAAACAGTTTAACAATACTATTATATAGACTAAAAAGGTACTCATCCTGAAATCTTGTAGTGGCTTGAATCCATAGCTCAGAAGGCCCTTCCTCCAGACTCTGCATAAGTGTGTATCTTGTTCCTCCAGCTTCCCATTTGGCACATATCTCTTCATTCTCTCGATGGTTATAAATACATTTAAAAGAATCCTAACTGTTTTTATTCCAATAATGAGATCCCGATTTAAATTCAAAAATGATTTTAAATCAATCGAAGCACAAGACTAAGTAACGCATCCCTAAATTTCGACTATAAACCAGACGTTAATTATTTCGCTCTATATTGACGCTTGTATGATGGCGTCATAACAGCTAAAATTTTGTTTATCTTTCGAAAACGCGGGCATTTGTAATACTCCTATATTTTAATACTGACTTTTTGACACTATAACAGCGATGAATTTGGATGCTTTCGTAACTGATTGTCAAATACCGAAACAAATTGCTTTGGAAATTATATCTCAGATACCGTAAAAACGCGCGAAACAAACGAAACCAGCGTGGCCTATCGGTTGAAAACCCTCCAAAAAACTCTCGAGTTAACGCTTCTTATAAACTTTTTCCATCGGAAATTCCTTCTCGAAGCTTCCCCCTCCACCAAAGATCTCATTGGTTAATTTCTATCATGTTTTCAAATCAGGCCTATCACGAGCCAACACCTATTTACGAGTCTACCATGGGTGTAGTGAAACTTTTCTCCAATACGAATAATATTATTATTTTTTTGAATCGACCTCCTGTCGTCAGTGGCGCAGTCGTGACTCTCACAACACAAGTAATAAATTAATCTTAAATAGTTCTTTTGGAGATATTCGATATAATTATTATTTTAT
The DNA here is from genome assembly GCA_016648135.1 of Agrypnia vestita. Lineage (NCBI taxonomy): Eukaryota > Metazoa > Arthropoda > Insecta > Trichoptera > Phryganeidae > Agrypnia > Agrypnia vestita. The sequence continues at coordinate 68,245 of JADDOH010011806.1, forward strand.
TTCTTATTTCTTGTAATAGGGTGGCAGGTTAAATTCATCACAAACTACAGTTTTAATAATTAACTGCAGAAAAAAGGTATGTAGCTCGAACGATAAACAGGAATATTCAACACTATTATATGTATGTTCTGACTTATGTTATGGGAAGGAACGTAGATATGTCTAGCATAGTCCATACTATACAGTATTAAGAAAACTGATTTAGAACATATGTACAACTTTTAACAAATTGATAAAGTGTGGATGTTCTTAGGGTGGATTGTGAACGTTGCATTATATAAAGTGATCATTTAAGCCAGCTATACTTGGCAAAGCCCTGGACACCCTATTAAGATTTCCATACACGTTTCTCATATTAAAAAGTTTCCTCTCTGTGAGACTTTATAATTTATCTTAATTACGAATATTCAAGTTTATTGCTGGGAGTAATTCAGGACAGTCGATATTGTGCAGTATATTGTAAATCGTATATAAAAAAAGATGGTATATCGGAAGTTAATTGACGTTTTTGTATATTTTAAGGAATAGGAAAGGGTGACAAACAGAGAAATTAACAGGGACGACCGTGGTTTTATGCATTCGAATGTACTTCTAGCACAGGATGACGTTAATCGTTAAGCTTAAAATGGTATATATCTTAAAAAGTCTAAAAATATGGTATGTTTTTATCAAGATAAAAGATTTGTTAAGTTATTATACTCAAAATAAAACTATGTATATCATGAGTTTTTTATGAAACATGATGTAATGATTTAGAATAATATTTTAAACATGGCGGCAGTGGCCTTAAAAATGCACTTTAAAGTTAAATCATAAATCCAGATCAGGTTTAAAGGTGACGCGACGTCATAACGCGGAGGTGTAAAGCTGAAATGCATGCTTTACCTTTAAGAGAGAAAATAATTTAACACCTAGAACGTATGTTACAAAAATTTAACGAATAAACTATTCTTCTTCATTTGAAAGAATGAAAATATTTCTGGAATTTTTCACTTTCAACGTGTTTGTATGGGTTTTCAAATAAATAAATAAATATTCATATATGTATAAAACCGATAAAATTTTAATAAACATACATTTAAATTTTCTCAGTTATCCTGCGTCAGTTAGTTCTGAGAAGTACTGTTGTACTCCCAACGTTTCGAACAGGTCGCAATATTCATCTTCAGGGGGGGTTGACTTGTCACTGATGTGTTTCTCTTCCACGATCGTGAAAGCACGTTGTTTAAGACTGATAGTTCAGAGCAAGTAAATACTTTATTTGCATGTTTGCATACTTTTTAGAATGCTGTCTGTTTTTGAAGGGTTTGTCATTTTTTCGACGCTTTTGAGTTTTTAATGTTTGTGTTAATAATGCTGAGTATTTTCGGGAAAGTTTGTGTGTTTTCTAATATATTGAGACAGGTGTTCTTTAATCTAATTCTATTGTTTGTTGTTTAGGCTGTTAGGTTTTTTGTACATTTCGATTACTTCCTTGTGGATTCTCGCCGGTTGCAAGTTTAAATAATGATTTAAACTTCCAACCGTATATGCTCCATCAAAATTGATGTTATGTCATAGCGTGCTGTTCTAGAGATGACGTGAATTTTTTATTTGTGAACTTTGTGTTTTACGTCCACAGCATTTTCGGCTATTCTGGCAGATATCTCCCGGTTGTTTCGTCCAATGTACCTCGCAGGTGCCGCATGTTATCTCGTATATTCCTTGGGATTCCAGAGGAACAATATCTTTATCGTTTCACAATAGAGAAGCAATATTATTGTTTTCAATGTTTTTGTTGTTGTTGTTGTACCGTGGTTTTGGGGGTTTCTGACGGTTCATTTTTGCGTTTTTTACCGTCCTATCTAAGGACTCTGTCAAATGTTTGTTTCATCAGTCTGTTTGAAGCAGGGCATTTTTAGTGTATTATATTCGTTTTTGTGTTCTTTGTTTGCTATTCGTTTCGCTCAGTGGCGTTAATTTATATGTTTGTGTACGTGAATTTTCTGAATTCCGAATGTCCGAAGAAAAGCTAGCTTTGAATCATTTTCGATCTCCATT